>JAXQQM020087176.1:0-311683 GCA_034641835.2 Pinus albicaulis | reverse complement strand
AATTTAATATTACAATTTTATTTTTTTTTAGTTTGACTAGACTATTAAGTGAAAAAATACTAGTACAAAACTGCCACAGCTGCTGCTGTGAAAGCCAGACAGCTGGGGTTGATCAACAAACTGTTCTTGAGAGACCTGGATCGCCCATAGCGGGAAACCGACCCTTTAAACATAAATATCTGAGCCGCCCATGATAGGGAAACTGGCCATAAGTTTATACAAGACATAGAAACAGTAACATAAAAACTAAAAACATCTATCTGCCAAACTGGCTGGCAACTGAAACAGTAAAACACAAAAGCTCCAACAGTGATTGAGCAAGGAGACCTGGAGAGATTGCTGAGTGCGCTCCTGGGATTAGCCATCATGCTCTGAAGACATCGGCTCCTCCACAACTCTGCATCCATATTCATCGTCGTCGCTGCTGTCTGCCATGCCCTCTTGACTATCAATCTTCATGTCCTGGTTCTCAGCATCAGTAAGTGGCCCAATTTGAAGAGGGGGGTTGGGGCAGGGGCCGCAGGGAGGAGAGGGAGGAGCAGGATGAGGGATTTCTTCACGAAGGGAGACCGTTATGAAAGCAGTGATGATGGAGTCGATAGAGGTGCAGTGAAAGCGGAGTTCAGCATTCTGGGTGGTTTGCCTGATGGTGGACCCCAAATGCCCTCTGCCAGGAGGGTTGAGCTGACTGGGAGGATCAGAAGGGCCAGGTGGGATGGGATGACTAGGAGGAGCAGAAGGGCCGGGCGGAGTGAACTGACAGGGAGGCCCAGAAGGATCAGAAGGAGTGGGCTGACTGGAAACGCAGCCGGATGCACGCGCGTGCCCACGTTCCCTGCTGACACTGCGCGAATACTCAGCACCCCGCCCGCGACCTCTGCCCCTGCCTCTGCTCGAATCTGGCGGAGGAGTGGGTTCATCGCTTTCAGAAGAGGAACTCAATTCAGAAGAGGGCGAGGGAGGAATGACAGAGGCCTGACCTCGACTGACCCCACGCCGACAGCGCATCCACTGCCTGAGACGAGGCATGGAGAGGAGAAGGTGGCGCAGACGTGGCCGGCCAAAGGAGGGGTCGGGGACTCTGAGAGCAGAGGGATAACAACCGGGGTGGTGCAAGCCAGACAAAACGACAGAAGAGCTAGAGGCCCAATGAGCGGAGGGGCAACGACCATGAGAGAGCAAATTAAAATTGAAAGGAAGCAAAGTACCTGCAAGAAGCTCAACAGAGGCGCCAGACGGAGCGAAGACGCTGCAGAAGGGGCTGTTGGTGAAGTGAAGTCCCGGTATCGTCTCCAAGCAGGCAAGAATGCAGCATCGACGCCCAATCTGCGTTTTAAAGCTGGAATTGGCATAACCAGGAGGGAAAACACTGCGTAGGGGAGTCAGAGCTCTCCCATGGCTTCCTCCATCCTACTCTCTGTCCATAGTGAGGGCCATCAACCAAACAACCGCCATATACAGCAGAGTCGAGGTGCAATAACTGCAAAACTGGTCGACCCGAGGCGTATTAATAACGTCTTCAAGTTTAATACGCGGGGCCATGTGGGCATACCACGCAGGCTTCGTTGGGAGCTGCGCAGGGGCCCGGGACTCTTTAATGCGCCACCACATCATATCTGATTAATCTTACAATTTATTATTGTATTAAAATAATTTTATTATAATTTAATATTAGGGGTTATCCCTATATTGCAATTCTAGCAATTGTGTAATAATGAAATCTTATTATTAATGAGAGCTTCTAATACAACAAGAAGTATAATTGGTGATATATTATCACATGATAGTCACAATTTTGTTTTTACATTACATTATAAAATCTAAATTTATATTATAATTTAAACCCACCATTTACTATTTATTCATTATATTTTTTAAATAATATCAAACTCTAATTATTTTTTATTATCATACATCATGTCAACCCCATTAATCATTCTATATTTAATTCTTCATATGGATACATTAAGGAAGTAAGTTGAAATGAGTAGCATGTAGACTTGAATAACCATAAAGAACAATTTTTTTTAGAGTAATAAAAAATCAGACTTGAATAACCAGCAACAACAATTTTTTAAAAGTAATAAAAAATCAATCCACTACAGCAAGAATAATTTAATAAAATAATATATTTTTCTTTATAGTAAATTGTGAGCTGGCATACATTTTAATTGCATGCATATGCAACCACTAAGGTAATGGAGTGGAGAAAAAGTTTTTACACGCACACTTGACAAGTGGAATAAATTTTGATAATGTGAACAGTTATAAGTTTCAAAATTAATCCACGTTGCAATGCATCTTTTATAAGTTTTTTTTTTTAATGTCATTCCTTACTAATTAGCATACGTGGTTATCAACAATAGGCATAGTAAATTTTTAATCATGTTTTGTAAAAAATTAATTTAAGTATGGTTTAAACATGTGATTTAGATATGCAAGGAAGTTATGACTTTTAGTTCCATTCGTTGATGGAGTGGCGATGACGAGAATATATTGACATCATCCAATTCACACCGTCTGATCAAAAAGATTAATTAGAAAAATGATTAAAGTAGCCATTTCCAACAGGGGGGATGCCTATCGGCGTAACCAGATTTGTAATGAAGGCTAATTACCACTTTCACTAAAATATCATTTTATAAGTAACTCCAGGATGGTAAACTAAGTCCATCGACAAAGAGTCACATGCCATGAACATTAAACACCTTGACAATGAGACGAAAAGTTGAGAGTTTCTCTAACAGTCATTTCTCCGATATGAGTATCACATTTATTAGTGTAAGTAACAATCCTCTCTGGAAGGAATTCATTTAGAGCATGCCCATTATACTTGACTTCTCCTTCAACGTGAATCAAAACCTTATAAAAAATGTTTCGATATTGTTGAGTAAACATAAGAACACGAAATTGAGATTTGAGATTTGAAAGAATACTTACTTCAAGAGTGTTTTGAGGCTTTCCCGCAAGTGCCAAGAGCAGAGTAGTATTGCTCGAGGTAGGAGACCCAAGAAGCAGTGTATTTCTTCATCAATTTAATTGTACAAATTGAAAATAGACCCAAAACATTAATGACCAACAACATTTCAAGTTAAAAACTTTCAAGATATATATACCGTTGAGGTTGTGAAGGATTGTCAAATTTTTCTTCTTCATTCCACTCAACCAGTGTTCCCAAAATATCCTGCGAAGGGACCTCTCGCCCAATTTCCTCAGCTTGGTTTCAACACTTGTGAGCTTCTTGCTAGCACCTTCTTCTCCATTCTCACACCCAAAGATAATGTCAGGAATTATTCCTTTCACCCTGAGCTTTGCAGCCACTATTCTCCTCTAGCGTTCCCTAGGTAGTGCTCGTATGATCTCTACGTATTTTGGATTAGAATTTGGATGTTCATGAGAAATGGGCTGGTGAAAATCCTCTTGAACTGCTAATGTCACTGCTTGAGAAAATTTTCTCTGGGTAAGTGGGATTTGGATCTTCATAGCATTCCCTGGGTATTGTCTGTATGATCTCTACGTATTTTGGATCATACTTTGGACATTCATGAGCAATGGGCTGCTGAAAATCCTCTTCAACTGCTACTGTCGTTGCTTGAGAAAATGTTCCCTGGGTAAGCGAGGTTTTATCCTTAGAGCATTCCCTAGGCAGCGCCCTATGATCTTTGTGTATTTTGGATCATGCTTTGGATATTCATCAACAATGGGCTGAGAATCCTCTTCAACTGCTACTGCCGCTGGTTGAGAAAATGTTCTCTGGGTAATTAGTGTTTGGATTCTCAGACATCTCTGAATGATGATATTATATTTTCCCATGGTATGGGCCTTTATAAACCCCTCCGCTTAAATCTCTGTGAAGTTCCCAAATTTTTATCCCAACCACTTTAATTTTCATTTCGTCAACTTTTTAGCCCAACCACTTTAATTTTCATTTTAGTTGTTTTGGGGGTGGTTCATGTTTTTTGGGTTCATCGCTTTGGTCTTATTTTTTTCTCCACATAAAATGGGGGGTTGGAGGGTAGGTCAAGGGAAAGTGGTAAAAGTGGATCAATGATTTTAATTTAAATTAAAACTTTTTAGAAACCATTAATTGTAGGGAAGTAGGGAAGGGAGAATTGAAATAATAATTTTTAATTAAAAATTCATAAATTATGTAAATAGAAGTAAATTATCTAAAATAATTAGTGGTAATTTATGCCCATGGTGCATAGAATAGATAATGATAGGGTGTATTGTTAAGGCACTTAGGGCTGTTAAGGTCACCAACTTGAAACTCTGTAGGCAAAAATCTACTCATATTAAGAGCTAGCGTGACGCAACTTGGGTGTGATCCCCTAGCAATTCTAATGTCTTATATGCCCCTCTATCTCGATTAATTAATTCAAAGCTTGATTATGCAGTCATTTCAAGACTCACACAACTTAGCAAACCAAAAAATATTAGTGGTGATTTATAAGGAAGTCGATTTCACTTGTTTAGATATCTTTGGATTTTCAATTGTTAATCCACCTTTTATATTAAAAATTAAAAATATTCAATTAGTTAAAAATCATTCTAGATTATGATTTCAACTTAAAAGTATTTTTAATTATTTATATTTCCAATTTTGTTTAATGGTCAAGCATTTGAAGGGTATTGCCAATTGTGTTTAGTGTTTAAGTTAAGGTAGTAGAATGAAAAATGATTGAACTCCTAGGAGCACAAGAGGACATGATTATGTGAGATATATGATAAACAATATTATTAGAATATGTGAAAAGAGATCAAATAATATGCAAAAAAATCAAAAGGGATTATGCGTACTTACTCACCTACAATGTCATGATCCTCCTATAAAGGAGAACAAAGGTATTTACATATCCACACATACATATAAAAAAATTAAATGAGAAAAATGAGGGAAAATATTAATCTAACTAGGATATAAAATATGCCTTTTGTTTTTGGTAGAAGGATATCAATCTCACACCTCACAAAGATGGTTGAAGCCTTCCTTTGAGGTGATAATTTAAGGAGAGGATCTAACAAAGTGTGAAGAAAGTATGATTCTCAACACTCAAATAAGAATGTGAGTGAAACATGTCATAATAGCCTTGAATATAATTCTTCCACTTCTTACAGGCTTCGACAATAGAATGCAACTTGTTGTCATAGGTTGGGTATATATGAAACCCATCATAGAGTTTTTGGCTATGATAGACCATTGAACGTCTGTGGCGTGTGCAAACTACATTGACAACATGAATCATTAGCTCATAGTGTCCATGTTGGGTGGCTGTTGTGAAACCAGCTCCAAAAATAGAAGAAAAGAGATATCAATGCCTTAGAAATAAGCCACTTCGAGGGGGAACCCTCCAATAAATTACATGAATGAACAATTCTTGGATGATACAAATTACAAAACCTCATTTCTATATACAGGGTTCCATGGGGCCACAATGTAATCCTAGTGGGGCCACAATGTAATCTTAGTTGACCTAACAATAATAATGTAAGGGAACAATAATAACAATATGGGGTTACAGGGGTACAAAAATAATAATAACGAGGGCTACACTAACATAATAAGGGACTACACTATTAATATAGGGACTTAACATTCCCCTCTGCTTAAAACAAGTGTTGTCCTCAACACTTGATTATTTATTGATGCTTCTGCATAAAATTCTCATCCTCCCATGTGGAATCTTCTACAGGAAAGTTCTTCCACTTGCTGAGATACTCTGAAATTAATCGGACTTTTTGAGTTCTTGTTTTTGTGACTACTTCAAAACTTCTTTCGATGTGATGTTGATCTTCCTGTTGTTTCATTAGATTCTGCACCAAAGTCAGGTTATCCTTTGAGAGTTGGAGAACTTGTTGTTGATGCTCGATGTGATCTTCCACTAATTTATCATCCATAGTAGCTATTATTTGATCCTACAAACCATCCAACTTAGCCTCCTTTTCTGCTTTTAAACCATCTATGTCATCTTTGGTTGCTCTTCGTAAGATCAAAATTTGTTGCACTTGGGACCATAATTTTGATATCTCATACTGCAATTCTTCCTCTTCATGCCTCATAGTATAGATTTTTGAGGGCTTAATGGGTCTGGAACTGTTTTTATGGGCCATTTTAGAATCCAATACTAATATCTATTCTACAATATGCCCTTGGAATCAATTCAACTTGATTCTTCAAACAAGACTTATGCAATTCAGAAAGAAAATACACACCTTTTACTTGCTTTTGAGGAGCTCTATATTGAAATTGACTTATCTTTGTGATTTCAGATCTTCAATATCTGAAATTTGGCCCTGAAGTAGCCCTTTGAATCTTCTTTCAAATGCCATAGGTCTGACCTCATTTTGATTCTTGAAGACAAAGTTATGTCCAATCACCCACAATGACCTAATTATGGACTGGTTCAGTAGAGCCAAATTGTACAACTTTCCACGTGTCACTTGTTCCTCCTTTGGATTTGAAATTGATATAGCAAAAACAAAATTCCATGTACTTGTGGCCACTTTTTACATAATTCCAATCTGATGCTCAGAGAGAGAGTTATGAATATTTTCCCACGATTACCTCTTTGAGATTAAATTTAGGAGCCTAAAAAATACCTAACTTCCACAGACCATATCTCTTAAAATATTGCGAAACAAGCTCTAAAATTTTGCGATGATATTCCTCAGAATTTATTCTTCTCTCCCTAAACCTTTCCGCTTCTGAAACTTCGTATAAAAAAATTTACAGCGAAAATTCCATGATGACATGTTTAGGTTAAATTCAGGAGCGTACAAAAAGGCCTAACTTCCACAGATCATATCTCCAAAAATATTGCGAAGATGTTCCTCAGGATTTTGGCTTTGTACTATAAAAATTTCAGCTTCTGAACCTTCGTAGAAAAAAATTTATAGCGAAAATGCCACGATGACTTGTTTGGGGTAGCGAAAACCTAGAATCCAAAGCTCTGATACCAAATGTTGTGAAACCAGCTCCAAAAATAGAAGAAAAGAGATATCAACGCCTTAGAAATAAGCCACTTCGAGGGGAAAACCTCCAATACATTACATTAATGAATAATTCTTGGATGATACAAATTACAAAACCTCCTTTCTATATATAGGAGTCCATGGGGCCACAATGTAATCCTTGCTGACCTAAAAATAATAATGTGAGGGCACAATAATAACAATATGGGGGTTACAGGGGTACAACAATAACAATAAGGGGGGCTACAATAATGTAATAAGGGACTACACTATTAATATAGGGACCTAACAGTAGCCATTCATTGACGAAAGTTACTTCCCCCATGGGATAGACGGAAAACCTGACAGTTTCAAAGGTAGGAATAATGGCATCAGAGATAATATTGTTTCCATAAAGAAGAGAACCAAAAATAGGCTCATGAACACCATCAATATCTACTAGAGGTGTTTCAATGAAAGAAATAATGAATACAAAATTTGTGGTCAATAGGATAGGGATCATCAACTAGGCTTCCCAATGTTCAATAATTTGAAGCCTTCAATGTGAAAACGTTTGACTTGACATATACCCAAAGGACGCTTTTCAGTAGTAGATGTTGCTAAAATTTTCAAGGGAAAGGTAGCATTCACCGTATTGAAACTGATATCCCAACGCCTTTTCCATTCTCATCCTGGTAGTTGTCATGACCATATGCTTGCACTCTAATTTTTGGGGTTTGTTCGCGAATTCAAAGATCATATCATTAAGCTCACAAATTACAAGATGATCAAGAAAAAATAAATGGGTAGAGTGTAAATGTAAATTAATTAAATTCAAGTTTAAATAGTATTCATCTATAAACTGTTATATGGATTGAGTTTGTCAATATAAGGTCATTTGATAATGATTTGATCAAATGTCATATATTATTTGAAAAACTGTGAATGTTTGTTGGATATTTGGAAAAAATTCAATTATCATCGAATATTCGATGAACATAATTAGTGTCATATATCCAACTAGTATATCATTGGATATCCAACGATAATTGTGTTTATTGAATATCTGATAAAATTTAGGGCTTTTAAAAAAAATGCAAGCAAAATACGACAATATAACGACCGAACTATCAGAGTATAACAAAGTCAAATTTTTCGCCCATACGTACTAGTGAATTTCGCTAAATACAACATAAAGTTCAACTCCAAGAGAGGCCCGAAAGGTACTTATTTCACTATCTGAATACCCCAAGAATTCCTAATATATATATATATATATATATATATATATATATATATATATATATATATATATATATATATATATATATATATATGTCCTCCTGCCCTCCCTCTACCTCTATATTCTTGAAATTTTTTATTAATGTTTAAATTGGAACCCGAGAAAATTGTGAAAATACGAAGTATTTCATATATATATATATATATATTAGGAGTGTATACAATGTTTCTAATCTGCGGGTTTGTGTCCAGAGCGATAATAAAGCATTCAGAGAGTATATATATATATATATATATATATATATATATATATATATATATATATATATATATATATATATATATATATATATATATATATATTCTTGAAACTCATTTTATTATTGGTGACTAAATTGAACGGAAAATTGTGAAAGTCCGCGGGGAATATTCTGAGGTAAGAATTCCTAACATATATCTATATATATATATATTCCTGAAATGTTTTATTAATCAATGACACAAATTGAACCCAGAAAATTGTGAAAGGCCACAGAGAGAGTAGGCTCCTCATTATAGAGGTAAGGTTAGAGAGAAAGAAGGGAAACTAGCCTAGGATAATGGTTAAAATAGTTTGAATTTTAATATTGTATGCCTTATGTAACATTTTGATTCGAAGTAAAATAGGGGTATCAGTTCATATTAAAATGACTAATATAAATGATTGATTCATATTATTGTAGTACTTGTAAGGTAGTTGTATTTTTGTTCTTAGATTAAATTAGTCATTCACATTAATCATTTTTAGTTGTATTACTTATTAGTTAGTCGTATGTTTCAACCCGATAATAAATTAGTCATTTATGTTAGTCCTTTTTAGTTGGATCACTAAATATTTCTCATTTTTAGTAGCATTTCACTTGGAAAAGAAGCGATGACTAACTTTTTTAGTCACTAATTTCTAATTTTCTACTAGTGAGTGCATGGAAGTAGTAGTCGAGACCAAAAGGCATGCAGAGCCTTAGGAGGAAGAGTGTACATTAAAGAATGAAGAGGAATTGAAACAATAGTAGTATTAGAGATGCAACAGAAGCGTAGTGGAAGAATAAGCTCAAGAGAGATAGGAATTGATCATTGATCAATGGAGGATCAATAATCCATTGACTAAAGTCTATAAGATTTATTTTTATAGTATCATGCATTGAGTCCAAGCAGAAGGAAAGAATAAATGTAGAGGACCAAGATCAGAGTGTAAAGCATCGAGGATTGACACAATAGTTAGTTTTTCTTTTTATTTTCCAATGGAATTTTGTTACTTGATAGCACCGAGAGATAGGACTTGACAAATTTGAGAGATGGAGTTTGATAGTTTCAGTCTGGAGGGAATTTTGTCACCTGTAAATAAAATATACTTGATCGATTTATGAGATGTAGGTTGAAAAGATCGGGCTAGAGGATCATTCCTAAAATAACAAGAAGATTTCTGAATGAGAAGGTTGGCCTTTATAGATCGGGCTCATGTGGCATTGTGGGTCCCTCCCAGAGGGTTTAACCCGATGACTTTTGTAATTTCCATTTTTATTGTGTCAAGAGAAAAGATACATATAAAGGGTCTAGGTTGATATTTTTAATTTGTTATGCTTTCGACTACTCCCACATTATTCTTAAATCTTGCCACTGTATATTTCATAAATGGATTTATATCTTGTAAGGTGCTATAGACAAGGTTGAAGGAAGTAACTTTTAGGAGAAATTATGGGCACTATGGTATTTTAAGAAGGTTCATAATTGGGCTTGCATTAGATTGTATTCAGTATGTCTCCTTAGATTCCTAAAAAATTCATAGTTTGAAACTTTCCTATAATAAAGTTAAAATAAAAATTACAATATCACTTGTTTGAAATTGATTTCAGGACTGTGTAGAAAGCCTAACTTCTAGAGTGTATATCTCCAAATTTGTAGTGAACCAAAATCCAAAAATTTTACAAGCCATACACAATACCTCTCATAATTCTCTTAAATATTGCATATTCTAAAGTTTCCTAAAGGAAGGGTTATATAAAAAATTCCAAGATATTACTCATTTGAAACTAATTTGGGACCATTTAGAAACCATAACTTCCATAGGTAGTATGTTTTAAAGTATAATGAAACAATATAAAATTTTAATTAGATGTACTGCAATATCTTTCCTCATTTTATGAATAATTTTGTGGTATAAAGTTTCTCCCCAAAAAAATTATAGTGAAATTTCCACAATGAATCATTTGAAGTAGCAAAGTGCTAGGTTTGTATTCTCTAATACTAAATGTTATGAACCATGCACCGTAAAAATGATAATAATCTAATAATTACAACCAACTTTGAGGGGGAAACATCCTTTTACAATGAATACAATGTATAAGATAAGATTTGATTATCATAAGATTAGGCCTCCTTGGTATAAATATAGGGAGAGAAAAGTACAATTATAATGAAAGGGCATAATGAAAAGCTTTTTCCTACATAACAATATAAAAAATTAAATAACCCAATATTTAGGGCTCAGTGAGAGGCTTTATGGTTAACATGGGGCTTGTATAAGGCTTAACTAGTATTGGTATTGGAACATGGCTTCTCTTTCATAGGCTCTTTCATCAACTTGTTTTTGTCTCTTCACGATATCTTAGTTTCCCTTTCAATTTGATCTTTGGGTTAGATACTTCATCCTCTATAAATGGTCAAATATTTCTTACTAGAGACACCATGAGGAGGACCAAATTGTGATAAATTTCAACTACTTTCTCTCGTGACCTTAAAAAATCTGTCTACTATTATATCTCAAAGGTTTTTGTAAAAAAAACTCATCTACCATGGCTAGGATTCTGTGAAATTTTTACTTAAACCAATTCCTAGATCCTAGAATTTCCAATTAATATTCAAATGAAAATTTCTCTGATACCAATATGCATTGTAAAATGGGATGGACATTCCACTGTGTTAGCACTCCACCAGTTTTCCAAAGGCTAGGAAGGATACCAGCAAAGGTAACCACAAACCACTTTGACCTGGTAGCTAGCCCTACTAGACTAAGAGGGCTCTCTCAATGAGATTCATAACCAATTTTACTGGATGATGAAATATATTAGGCTATTTATTTAGGTTAGGGTTTGATTTTATTTTGAAGGTTTGTGCTCGATGGTAAATTAAGTCTAGGAAAAACTAAGTCAAGGCTCTGAAAATCATATTTGTGGAGATGTAATGGGGCAAGGTAGGCACACAATTTAGCACTTTAAAGGTATCTTGGTGAATATGGTAAATTTATATAGTTTCAAAATGAGCATGAACATCATGAATTCGTTTATATCAGAAGAAATATCAGAATAAAATGAACATAAATGTGAAAGCTTCTCCAAAAAAAAGCATTGAATCAATGAATTATGCTTAGCAAACTTATAAATCAATCACATAAGACATGAAAATAGAAATGGAAGGTACAATGCATTCAAACATATGATCATAGAAGAATAAACATTGCTAAAGCACATACCACATGAATCCTACCACAATTGCTGCAAATTCTATGTATTAGTTCATGCCAAATTCACAAAATACACTAGTGTGATAAATTCCACAACATCCAACCTTTGAAAGTGATTACAATGGGTCGAAATCCTCCCTTGTAGGTCTAATTTCCAACAAGAAATTGAAATACATGTAGCTATCCAAAGTATGCTACACACTAGGGAGGTTACTTAACAAATTCCTCCTTTATCTAACCATCAATAGACATATCCTCAAAGCAATAAATGGAGGATAAGACACCTATTCAACTCCATTTTTACCATTTACATCTAAATTTTTACTTTTACATTCATCTAATTTCACCTTTTTAATTTTACAAAATTCAAACTAGAAATTGGAGAAAATTACACAGTGAAAATTTAATTAAAATCTCATAAAATTGCAGAAGCGCGACGCCATCTTGGAGGCCATTTTTAGGAACCTTCCTAAAGTCAAAATTGAAATCTGAAAGAACGATAAACTATCCCTGTCTGTATAGTTTCCATAACATCTTGAAAATTTGAAAATGACCCAAGGGAAGGCCTTAAAAACCTCATTCGCCCAAGGTGTCTCCAGAAGCACAGCACGAGTCAAAAAGAGGGGCAAAATGTTGATTTTTGACCCCTTTTTCTCATTTTCTCAAAATATGAGCCCTGAATAAGAAAATCTGAGCAAATGAATTTTGAGAGGAGGCCATCAAATTTCTATAAATTTCAACCATTTTTCATTTGGAGCTCTAAGGAAAAAGCGCAGTGCCAAGGCATTGCACTTCTAGACCTAGTGAATTTTCTGAATTTTCCAAATTTGCACGAAATTTCACCAAAAGCCAAAAATTGCTCCAAATCTTCCCAAAATTGGTCAAGAAGTTCCCAATGATGTGTGCTATGCTATCATGGAGGCATAAATGAGAATATCTAACTTACCCTTCTCCTTTTGGTTGATTAGGGTTTCCTTGAGCTTGTCTTGCAATTACTTGATCTTGACATTACAAAAATTTTTTCTTGTGTGGTAATGGTAATCCATGTGCCTCAACATATGATTTTCCCTATTGGCCTTTTCAAGGAGCTTCTCAAAGTGGATTTTGACCTTCTCAAGCCAAAACTCCATGTTCTCATTGATCTCATTTGCAATTATGTCTTAAATAATGAGTCCTTCATTTGTAGGGTCTTGTTCTCTTTCTTTCTACAATTCCTTTTTGAGACCCATGGTTCTTGGCTACTTTCTCTTCACCTATTGTTCATGCTCATAATTTTCATCATTCTCAGCCACTACTTTTCCTTTCTCATCATGTTTACTTGCCTCAAACTTCCTTTTCTCCAAAACCAATTATTTTTCCTTCAATTGTTGGTTTTCTTGCTTTAGAAATGAAATGGAAAATTTTTCCCTTGCCAAGTTATCTTCAAGCTCTTTGATATGAGCATCCTTGTCTTTGATTACCCCCTCTAGGTTCTCATGCTCATCAGTAGCTTCCAAGTCTACTAGGTCAAAATCATGTTCTTCCTCATGCATGGATGTGTCATGTTGCACTAATGGTGATCCTCGTTCTAGTGAAGTAGGCTTGGCCCCTTCCTCAATTTGAGGAGAAAAAACAAGCCTCCTACCTCTCTAATAGGTGTGAGTAACCTTAGGCCTAGGACTCTTTAAAGATTCAACAAGTTTGATTGATTATCCCACCTCTATAGGTTGTGTCGACATGGTAGGTGATATGTTTTGCTGCTGAGTTGGTGTAGTGGTTGTGTGCATTTACAAGGCTATCTCAATCAAAGTATCCCATGTCATGTTCTTCTCTACTAAATAATGGAGAAATATGAACTTCACCAAGCTATGGTGAAAGAGGCTAGGGTAATGTTCTATGTTTTCTGCTTGCACCTTTTCATACATCTTGATCACACTTCTATAATAGAAATTGCAAAAATTGAGAGACTTCACTGTTGTGAAGTGCATGAGCAGTCTAATGTGATATTGGTACAAGATGGAAAACCTATCCTCACATGTGAAAATTTTCATTACAACCTTCATAAATGGTGCATACCTCTCCAACAAGTATCTGAATGGGAAAATATGTGTATGAGCCTCTTTGTACTGCGATTTTATGTAGGGTTTGTATTGCTCAACATCTAGGTTCATGCCTTTGAACCAATATTCACCATGATTTGGTATTCTTGTAGCAATAAATATAGCATATACTGAAAATGTGAAATAAATCCCTACAATGGTGGCCTTTTCTCCCTTCAAATTGGTGGCAAACAAATCTGTAAGCTACTTATGGAAACCTACCTCCTCCACTCTTTGACAAAACCCTAGGTAGTTGACATATTCAAAGAATTTTCTAATGACTGGTGAGGAAGTGATTTCACTGCAATTTAAGGGCTCAAACCTTAGTATTTTCCCCCCTTTATAGTGTTTTCTTTTCTCTGATGGTGAAGAATCTGCTTCCATGATGAAACTCTAGATGATAGACAAGAAAAAACAATGAATTTTTCTGCTATGAAGGAACGAGGTGGTATGATGGACTTGGAAGTTGCCTAAATTTTTAAGAAAATTTAGGGCGATAGGGGATGAGTTTAGTGAATTGGGGAAGAAGGAAATTTGGGAAATGATTGAGGGGAGAGGGTTGAAAAAGCATAAGCATAGTCCTACTGTAGAAAGACATAGTGTATATTAGGGTTTGTAGGGAAATGGTAGAAAGTGAAGGGAAATTGCTTTGTTATGGATGGAGGTGGTGTATAAACCACAAACATAGGTTTAGGGGAAATGAAAATAGTGTTTAAAGAATCAATCCATCATTTGGAGACCAACACCATGAAATTCATGTGAAACCCTAGGAGATTAAGCTTGTGATTAATTTCTTGGCATACAAAGCAAAGGAGGGCATGAACATGAGTAAACTTACTTGTTATAGAACTTGGAGGTGGAAAAATCTAGAGTGGAGCTTTGAAAAGATGAATTTGGTGGTCAAATAGAAAATTTGGGAAACTATGACTCATGCGCAACACAAGCCACCTGTGCGCAGTGCAGTCTTCCTACTCGCAATGCCTTCCTCCAAAAATGCAGTGCAATGTCTGTATGCGGAGCGCCAGCTAATTTTTCCCAAATTGAGGTAAAAAGCCTGTGTTTTCTTGCCAAATTAAGGATGAGCTCACTGATGAGAGGTAATAAGAGTTCAAATGAAATGAGTTTGTGTCTTTTGGGGCCTTTTATAAACATGGAATGACTCCCTTTGAGTGATGATGGGCCCCACATGTCTTTTTCAAGCATGACTTTCATTTTTTTTTATGTTTGTAACCTTTGGAATTTGTAACCATGAGATTTTTGTGGCTTCTTTGGAACATTGAATCTCTTTGGAACTTTGAAATTTTTCAAAACTTGAACTGCAAATTTAGTAACATGAAGTGCTTATTACATATAGAAACATAAAATTACATTTTTTAAATAAAAAATTATTGAAGAAACTTTCCTATTACCACTCCTCCAATTGTCGGATTTTATGAATGAAATAAGATTTTTGGTGACCTTGAAACCCTAATGACCTAATGGAGACACTGAACTAAATTAAATCATGATGGTGATGATTGAAATGATGATGAAAATATCTGAATGATGAGACACTCAGCTGAGTGATGACATAGACCAGTAATTTAAAGATTTTGGAAGGAGTGGAAAATAGTCCTAAACCTAATACCGAGTGACCAAATTTTTGCTTGAAGACCTAATGAAATGACAAAGATTGACTGAGACCCTAACATGACATGATAAGAGCCCATTGATCACTGGTGACAGGATGTAAATACTGACACTAACATTGGCTCCAATTGGGGATGGCAGCTCCTTGGATGTGTCAATAACACCGTAGACCAAGTAGCGTAACCATTAGGCATGGAGTCAAAATCAAAAGACGAGACTAAATATTAAAAATTGACTGAAAACAGAAAACAAACATACAAAAATTATTGATGGAAGCATATCACCGAGACTTGAGGGCTTTCAAATCCTGATGACAAATACATGCTTGCTGAAGATATATGTACAATCATGCGATGTGATCCTTCCAGTGTAATCAATCCAACAGATGGCTACTTACTTGAATTATGCTGTCACTTTCCTCGAGTAGGCATAAAAACAAAAGATAGGCAACTCCAAGTGTCCACTGAACATGTGCTCATGATCTAGAAATGCAATAAAATTCATCTCCCCTATTGACTGCAGCAAATAAATGTAAGGATAATCAATAACTTCAAATGTTATATTGTCTTGAGATCCAACAAAAACATAAGCACACCCTTCATTCTGATTTGAAAGAACACTTGGTTGTTGATCCATAGGACAACATAGGGAAGTATGAGCTTCTGCTACCTGAGTGTTGGCTATAAATTCCTAAAGCACGGGAAACTTTGACTCTATCTCTTGCACATTGCCTATCTTAGGCTCATACTCCTCAAGTTCATAGTCTAAATAATCCTTGAACATAAAAAAATTCTTAAATATTGTTAAACATGACAACATTATCCTCTTCATGAAAAAAAATAGTCCCTGTTAGTTGATCTCTTTTTAGGAAATCATCATCACAAATTGGCTTACTCACAACAACTTCCTGTATAGTTTCATCATTCTCATGACTATCATCATCTAAACTCATATTTTCATTTTAAAAAATGGAAGAAGTTTCACTAACACGTTCTTGAATATGTGAACATTGAAAACTTGCATTAGCTTGGGGTGTCACATGATTGTTCGAGAGCTTATCTATTTCATCTTTAGACAAAGGACAAACTTGAGTTTTATAGCAGTTAACATTGGCTTGATGATTTTCATTTTCAAGATCAGGAATAGGCATTTCTCTTTCTTGGTCCCAGTCATTTTCATCCAAGGAGGAGCTATTGATTCTTGTTGGAAAGAAAAATCATAAAGGGCTTCTATTACCTCATCATCTAGACACTCTTCATCCCCATACAAATTTTCAAGAAACTCAATGAAATTTTCAGAAATATCACAACAACTATCAATCATCGACAAGGAAGAATTGGACCTTTGATAATGTTGAAATAAAACTGAACGAAATTCATTTACATAATATAAACTAGCAGATGGTAGGCTCTCATACCATGATCTCACTTTTTCCTCCAAAGTTGCCATGAAAATCTTCATCAGAAAATATTCATGAAACTCAATCTTTAGTCTGTGAATATGAAAATGAAATTTGACCAAATGCAAACTAGCATCTTCTCCGTCTAGACCTTTAAACTTTGGAAACCATGTTTTCCAATATATACGATGAACATGGCTCAGAAAACCAAGGATATGAGCTCGATTCATAGGAGAATACCTTCAAGTAATTGAATCCATCTTGAAAACAATGAAGTCGCCAAGAATTTCTTTAGACTACCGGTTCCTTAAAAGCGTAGTCACTGTAAAAAATTCTGAACCTTTAGATTCTTCGACACTGGAGTCACCAGGTGACTGATGCATAGCCTTCTTGTGCTTGAGCACTGTTCACCATTAGAAATCATATCTGGTCCTTTTCTTTCTTTCCCAGGGAAGATTTGTAACCTCCCTCCCTGATAATAACACCAAGATGTTAGCACTCCACCAGTTCTCTAAAGGCTGAGGAGGAGACCAGCAAAGGTAACCACATACCACTTTGACCTAGTAGCTAGCCCTACTAGGCTGAGAGGGCTCTCTAAATGAGATTCACAACCAATTTGACTAGATCATGAAAGATATTAGGCTAGGTATATAGATTAGGGTTTGATTTTATTTTGAAGGTTTGTGTTGGATGGTGAATTAGGTCTAGGAAAAACTAGGTCAGGGCTTTGAAAATCAGATTTGCAGAGATGTAATGGGGCAAGGTAGGCGCACACTTTATCACATTAAAGGTATCCTGGTGAATATGGTAAATTGATAGAGTTTCAAAATGAGAATGAATATCATGAATTCGTTTATATCAAAAGAAAATGAACATAAATGTGAAAGCTTCTCCAAAACAGAGCATTGAATCAATGAATTCTTCTTATAAAACTTAGAAATCAATCACATAAGACATGAAAATTGAAATGGAAGGTACAATATATTCAAACATATGATCATAGAAGAAGTAACACTGCTAAAGCACATACCACATGAATCCCACCACGATAGCTACAAATTTTCTCGATTACTTCCTGCCAAATTCATAGAGTACACTAGTGTTCAAAGCTAAATTCCACAACATCCAACCTTTGAAAATGATTACAATGGGCCTCATATAGCCACTAAGTTCGAAATCCCCCCTTGGAGGTCGAATTTCCAACAAGAAAGTCAAATACATGCATCTATCCAAAGTCTCCTACACACTAGGGAGGTTACTTAACAAATTCCTCCTCTATCTAACCATCAAGAGACATATCCTCAAAGTAATAAATGGAGAATAATACCTATTCAACTCCATTTTTACCATTTACATTTACATTTATTTTTACCATTATCTTCTTTCACCTTTACTTTTACAAAAGTCAAACTAGAAATTTGAAAATTACTGCTGTGAAAAATTAAATTAAAATCTCAGAAAATTGCAGAAGTGTATTTTCTGAGCATTTGACAGAAGGCACTTTCTTCAAAGCCAAAATTGAAATTTAAAATAATGATTAAATAAGCCACTCTTGATTTTGACCTTTGAGTTTTGAAATTTTGTGAAGCCTTGGCTTGGTGTCTTACTTGCCTAGAAGTGCAAGCCAGTCAAGAGAGCAAAATGTAGTTTTTGACCCTTTTTCTCAATTTTCTCAAATCTGAGACTCATAATAAACCAACAGGCAAATGGTCTGAGAGGATGCCATCATATTTCTATAAATTTCAACCATTTTTCATTTGGAGCTCTGAGAAAAAGGCGTGGAGCCAAGGTGTTGCACTTCTAGACCTAGTGAAATTTTTAAATTTTCCAAATTTGCACCAAATTTCACCAAAAAATAAAAATTTCTCCAAATCTTCCCAAAATTGGTCTAGAAGTGCCAAATAAGGTGTTCTATTCTATTATGGAGACATCAATGAGAATATTTAACTTATCCTTCTCCTTTTTTATAATTAGGGTTTCCTTGAGCTTGTCTTGCAATTACTTGATCTTGACATTACAAATTTTGTTTCTTGTGTGGTAATGGTCAGCCATGTGCATCAAAATATGACTTTCCCTGTTGGCCTTGTCAAGGAGCTTCTCCAAGTGGATGTTGACCTTCTCAAGCCAAAACTCCCTGTTCTCATTGATCTCATTTGCAATTCTGTCTTCAAAACTGAGTTCTTCATTTGTAGGGTCTTGTTCCCTTTCTTTCCGCAATGCCTTTTTGAGACCCATGGTTGTTGGACTTTTCCTCTTCACTTGTTTTTCATGCCCATCATTTTCATCATGCTCAGCCACTACTTTTCCTTTTTCATCATGTTTTCTTGCCTCAAAATACCTTTTCTGCAAAACCAATTGTTTTGCCTTCAGCTGCTGGTTGTCTTGCTCTAGAAATGAAATGACAAATTTTTCCCTTGCCAATTTGTCTTGGAGATCTTTGATATGAGCATCATTGTATTTGATTACCCCCTCTAGGTTCTCATGCTCATCAGTAGCTTCCAATTCTACTAGGTCAAAATCATGTTCTTCCTCATGCATGGATGTGTCATGCTGCATTGATGGTGATCCATGTTATGGTGAAGTAGGCTTGGCCCCTTCCTCATTTTGAGGAGAAAACACATGCCTCCCGCCTCTCTGATGGGTTTGATAAACCTTAGGCCTAGGCCTCTTTGAAACTTCAACAAGTTTTATTGATGATCCCACCTCCATAGGTTGTGTTGACATGGTAGGTGATATGTTTTGCTGCTAAGTTGGTGTAGTGGTTTTGTGCATTTGAAAGGCTGCCTCAATGAAGGTATCCCATGTCATGTTATTCTCTATTAGCTGGTGGAGAAATATACCTTCAATAAGCTGTGGTAAAAGAGGCTAGGGTAGTGTTCTGTGTTTTTTACTTGCACCTTTTCAGACATCTTGATCACACTTATATACAAGAAATTGCATAAATTGAGAGACTTCAGTGCTGTGAAGTGCATGAGTATTATAATGTGTTATTGGTACAATCTAGAAAACCTGGCCTCACATGTAAAAAATTTTATTACAACCTTCATTAATGGTACATACGACTCCAACAAGTATATGAATGGGAAATTCTGTGCATGAGCCTCTTTGTACTATGATTTTATGTAAGGTTTGTACTTCTCAAGGTCTAGGTTCATGCATTTGAACCAATATTCACCATGATTTGGTAATCCTATAGAAAGAGAGATACCATCTACTGAAAATGTGAAATCAATCCCTGCAATGATGGCCTTTTTTCCCTTCAAATTGGTGGCAAACAAATGTGTAAGCAACTCATGGAAACCTACCTCCTCTGCTCTTTGACAAAACCCTAGGTAGTTGACATCTTTAAAGCATTTTCTAATGAATGGTGAAGAAGTGATTTCACTGCAATTTAAGGGCTCAAACCTCAATATCTTCCCACCTTTGTGGTGTTTTCTTTTCTCTGATGATGAAGAATCTGCTTCCATGATGAAACTCTAGATGATAGACAAGAAAAAACAATGAAGTTTTTTGTTATGAAGGAAATAGGTGGTATGATGGACTTGGAAGTTGCCTAAATTTTTAATGAAATTTAGGGGCATAGGGGATGAGTACTTTAGTGAATTGGGGAAGCATGAAACTTGGGAAATTATTGCGGGGAGGGGGTTGAAAAAGCCTAAACACAGTCCTACCCTAGAAAGACATAGTGTATGTTAGGGTTTGTAGGGAAATGATAGAAAATGAAGGGAAATGGTTTTGTGATGGATGGAGGTGGTGTTTAAACCAAAAACATAGGTGTAGGGACAATGAAAATATGTCTTAAAGTATCAATCCATCATTTGGAGACCAACACCATGAAATTCATGAAAAACCCTGGGAGACTAAGCTTGTGATCAATTTCTTGGCATACAAAGAAAAGGAGGGCATGTGCATGAGTAAAACTACTTATTATAGAGCTTGGATGTGGAAAAACCTGGAGTGGAGATTTGAAAAGTTGAATTTGGTGGTCAAATTTAAAATTTGGGCAACTTTTCCCCATGCGTAGCTCCTATGTGCAGCGCAGTCTTCCTACATGCATCGTCTTCCTCCATAAGTGCGGCGCAGTGTTTGTATGCGCAACACCATCCAATGTTTCCAAAATTGAGGTAAAATCCCTGTGTTTTCTTGCCAAATGAATGATGAGCTCGATGATGAGAGGTAATAATAGTGCAAATGAGATGATTTTGTGTCTTTTTGTTACTTTTATAAACAGGGAATGACTCCCTTTGAGTGATGATGGGCTCCACATATCTTTTTCAAGCATGAATTTCATTCTTTTGAACTTTGTAACCTTTGGAATTTGTAACCATGAGATTTTTGTGGCTTCTTTGGAACATTGAATCTCTTTGGAACTTTGAAATTTTTCAAAACTTGAACTGCAGCTTTAGTAACATGGAGTGCTTATTACATATAGAAACATAAAAGTACATTTTTTAAATCAAAATTTATTGAAGAAACTTGCCTATTACCACTCCTCCAATCATCGGATTTTATGCATGAAATAAGATTTTTGGTGACCTTGAAACCCTAATGACCTAATGGAGACACTAAACTAAATGAAATCAGGATGTTGATGACTGAAATGATGATGAAAATATTTGAATGATGATACACTTAGCTGAGTGATGACATGGACCAGCAACTTAAAAATTTTGGAAGGATTGGAAAATAGACCTAAACCTAATACTGAGTGACCAAATTTTAGCTTGAATGCCTAATGAAATGACAAAAAATTGACTATGAGACCCTAAGAGGACATGATAAGAGTCCATTGGTCACTGGTGACAGGATGTAAAGACTGACTGTAACACATTGGAATAGTTCATCACAACAAATATTATAATATTATAAATATTAAACTACACAAATTATTTTTTCCTTATACTCTATATTAATTAATTAGTAGTTTTTCTTAAAATTTAAGAAACAACTAAAACATAAAAATGAAAGAGTAGGAACAATTATACACAATCCACACAAATTAATATAGGATTTATCCTATGAAACCCAAAATGGGAGGAAACATATCTAGAAGGTGATGCATATTCTTTGCTCTCATTGCTTCAGCTGTAAAAATTCACATACAAAGTAATGGGAACTCACTATGAAGTTTCCTTTCTACATTGTGGCCTTAATGCATGTTACAAAATCCTCCTCCTCCATTATTCTGACAATATACCATTCTCAAAAGTTTTTCTTAGCTATATAATAAAATGCAATGCTAAGGAATATAATCCCATGTCTTTCTAACATCCCATTATTTGGGAAAAAATTAAATTTTAGCAAAGCATATCACCCAAAGCCACATGGGAACACAAATATGACCAATCAAGTGATTGAAGATTTTATGTGGATGTGTATGATGGATAAACCATAAAAAAGAAGAGTATTTATATTTGGTTGAATTTGCATAAAAAGTTAGGTATTAGGCATAGTTAAAGATGATCCCATTTGAAGCCTTGTATTGTAGGAAATGAAACACGCTTGTGAGTTAGGATAAACTATCTAATAGGGCTATTATTGAGATAAAATTACATAGGTAAGTGGAAGATAATATGGTGGAAATAATGAATAACCTGAAGACTATATATCACATGTAGAAAAAATTACACATAAAAAGGTAGAACACGTAGAGAATTCAAATTCGGTGAGCATATTTTCTTGAAAGTGAAATTTAAGGAAAGTTCACTAATATTGGGAAGCTACTCAAAACTACTATTAAGATATTGTGGGCTATTTCAAAATCATAGAGGTGATTAGTCTCGTTGCGTACATGCTTGTAATACCTGCATCTATGTGCATAAATAATGTGTTTCATGTGTCTTTGCTTAAAAATTATGTGCCTAATCCTAACTGGGTAATTGATTAGGTTGTGATCCATGTGCATCATGAGGGTGACTTCCAGGTCTAGCTAGTGCATATATTGTACAAGAAGGTCAAAGTTATGAAGAATTAGCTCATTAGCTTGGTAAAGGCCCAATGGACTTGTTTTGGTCCTAAAGGTGCTAAATGGGAGCATGAGGATTCCATCCAGGAGGAGTACTTGTAGTTTTTTTAGGATTTTAATTACATATTTATATAATTCAATAAGGATGGTGCATCAATAAGGAGGATGAGAACATAATACCCCTAAGTTTTAAATGTACTTATGTTTTATAGGCTAGTGAGGTAGTATGGTTTTTGGGTTAGAGTGTTTGCAAATGTATGTTTTGGGGTTGGATTTCTTGTGTGATATTAGGAAAGAGAGAGTGTATTTTAAAAATATAGTAAACCTCGCACTGTAAATTGTAATCACATTCATATATTAATAAAATAAACCACCAATTAAGAATAATCATGCAAGAGAGTATGGAAGGTTATGAATCCATGAGTTAAAAGGATGCTAGGGGGTTAATGAAATGGAATAAGTCAAGTGGGCCTAAGTGAAGAAATCAAATAATATATTCTTAAAATCCTAAATATGATGACATGATTTTTATCCTAATTTCCTAAGAGGTGGCATGAATTACCAAGTGTGGGGAGGTATTTATTGGGTTGCCACTTATTAGAAAATAATAATGCATATATAAACTTTAGGCTTGGTAAGAAATCGATAATTCTTAATATTTCCATCATTAATTTCTTTCCACCTTTGATTTGGGTATGTTGAGTGTGAGTAGAGGATTGACTATAACCCTATTAACTTTGGAAACCTACGTGGATGGGCGTGGAAAATCCTCCTCATATTTCATTGGGGAAGGATGAAGACCTAGACAAATAATTGTTTGGAATAGGTTTATGTTATGTGAGGCTTGGTTGTGGGGGGGGCGGGGGGGGGGGGTGGCAGTGGGGAGGAGGGGGGGGGGTGCCTAGAGAGTCCATTATAGCAGTTGGATTTCCTATTTAGCTATAGAGCTTTGAGATTTCTTTGAAAAATTATGTTGGATCCCTTGGAGGGAAGTCGTGCCACCTGAGGGACTACAACATGGAGAAGTGGATAAACTTCCTTGGGTTTTGTAGGATGATGGGGAATGAAAGGTTTTAGCTTGGATTTTTTTCTACAATTTAGTACCTTGATATAATTATTATTATGGTGACTATAAGACATAGTAGGCTCAGGTAGTGTTTGTCCTAGTGGAATGATAACCTCAACTTGAGGGTGAACTATTGTTGAAAAAGATGGAATAGGGCTGGCTATGACTTGGTGGGACCTCATAAAAGGATAATTTTTCTATGTTATATGATTTTGGATGGTATATTTTATGTGTCTAATAATTTTTTATGTGGGCGTGTTTACAATTATGCATGAAATAGAATGTAGTTAGGATGCATATATGTTTCATATGTGGGGCATATTGTTACATGGTGGCACCAAAGTTTCAATTGGGTTTTTTATTTGTCATATAATTGATATAAGAGTATTTATAAATGTTGTAAATGATATTAGATTCCATTTAGGAATAATTAATCATAGCATCATAGTATGACACGTTAAAAGAAAAAATATATCTTCTCCGACACTTCAGCGCTCTTCCATTTAAATAAACTTTCCAATTTTGATTTGAGATTGAATTTGTAAAATTTTAATAGTTTCATCAATTAAATACATTGTAAAGCAAAAAATCAGTTCAATTTATGTTATAAAATGATCGGATAGATATATAATGACGGGATTCCCCAGTCGCAAGGCACCATTTTGTCTTTTAACAATCGTGACGACAAATGGGCACTTTTCACATACAGTAGAATTGATACATTATATTAACAATAATTTATCTTCTCTGTAAGTAGGAACTACGATCATATCATTTTTCAAAACAAAGCGTGTTGTGTTTTGGTTCTAACTACTCCATACTTGTACACATAAATTGACGTAACTACTCTATATTATAACTAGATATATGAACTCCAATATCAACTAAACTCCTCGATATTTGAATAAACTAAACTTAGCTTTGGCTATAGTTTTCCATAGGCCGAACTCATTCTTATTTTATTTCTAAATTGTATCAATTTTCTCCATAAATGTAGATGCAGATGAAGAGTGAGTGGCATTGTTTGTGCATCCTTCAGTCCTATCCTTAATCCCGGGAAGCGGAGGGAACTCTATAATGGAGTTCTTAACAATGTTCGTTGCATGCTCGACCGCAGCATTTGTGTTGACTTTATCTTTTCCATTGGCTAGTACTGCCAGCCACTATAATGTCCCTGCCATCTTCACTTTTGGGGATTCTCTAGCAGACGCTGGTACCAACAATTTCATCGCCAACACAACTCTTAAAGCTAATTTTCCGCCTTACGGGGAGACCTTCTTCCATCACCCCACTGGTCGTTTCTCTAATGGCCGAACTTCATACGATTTCATAGGTATTTGTTTTCTCCTATTTATTTACCTTATCTTTCTTACTGACTGATAGTTATATGGTTGATTCTTTCATGTATGATATTTTGTATCCACAGCTACTCAGTTAAGGTTGCCCTTCCCACCTCCATATCTGAGCCCACGATCTAACTTCTCTCAAGGTATTGATTTCGCATCTGCAGGAAGCGGAATACTGGATTCCACGGCCAATTACTTGGTGAGTGCTAAATTGAATACATTTTCAATCTAATTACATGTTGAAAATTAGTTAATTACATTACATGTGAAAATAAGCAATTAAACGTTGTAGGTTTGTTTTGCTATGCAGAATATCATCCCTTTAAGTCTCCAAATACGCCAATTCGCCAACTATGCTTCCAGTCTAAGACAAAAACTTGGAGGAGATTATTATGCAAAAGAATATCTATCCAAATCTTTGTATACCATTACCAGTGGTGGCAATGATATTGGGCTCAACTATTTAGCGAATACCACCTTCCAAAACTCTACAAGTGCCCAGGATTTCGTTAAGCTGCTGCTTAGTAAATTTAACGAACACTTGTTGGTATGTATGTAGCATTCATATTTTATTTTTATTAGCTAATTATTGACCTGAATTATTAATTACTATTATTTTTGGGGTATCCTCTATGTTGCAGAGCCTTTACAATAATGGGGCAAGGATGTACTCCAAGTTCAAGGCTCGCTGGATTGAAAGCATATAACGGTGGATGCGTGGAAATTGCAAATCAGCTGGCAGTGGCATATAATCAAGGTCTCAGGCTGCTCGTCAACCAGCTGAATAAAAAATTAGACGGAGCAACGATCCTTCTAACTAACACTTATGATTTCGTATTAAATTTAATTCAGCACGGCGAATCCTATGGTAAAAATATTTCAGGGATATTTGAAGAAACAGTATAATTTTCAAAAATTTTGTAGGCGTGGATTGGCTTGTGAATTGACAAAATGCAATATGGGACGTGGCTTTGGTTGCAGGTTTTACAAACACGACGTCAGCGTGCTGTGGAGCGGGGCCATTTAACACTGCTGTGTCTTGTGGGTTGGAGATTCCAAAGGAGGAACGTGGAGAATACAAAGCTTTTCTGTGCAAACGCCCAGAGAAATATGTATTTTGGGATGGACACCATCCCACTGAGAAAGTCTATGGGATGGTTTTTCGCCAGTTTTGGAAAGGAAATACTTCCTTCATCACACCTTTCAATCTCAAAACACTGCTGCGCAAACATTGAAGAGTAGATGATCATTATATTTGAATAATTGCAATGATTTTTAGGTCCATGGATAACCACAGCTAGTTGAATGGACCATAATCGTTTGCAGACTGCGCACCTTTGATTGATTATAAAATAAATAAAAAGTCTTTTGATATGCAGAGCATTGATTTTAACTACTAATTGTACCGGATGGATGTTGTATGAGTTGATAGTATATAGAAAAATAGTCTACATGAAGAAAAATGTGATTGTGTTTAAGCGAAAGAGAAATTTTGATTTTTTTTTTTTCACTAATGTATTCCACCATTTTTAAAGCTAATTTTTTTTTCAAAAAAATATTTTCTTTGAAGTAAATCAACGGTGGAAATTGTTAGCTAACGTAAACCTCGGGTATTAGAGGGACTTGTGGCGTTAAAAAATTGAGAATTTGAAGATGAGCAGAGGTTAAAATAATTATAAATCTTTTAGTTAAATTTTTTCAAATTAAAAATATCTTATTATAAATTATTAAATTTATATAATTTGAATATCATAAAATCTTTGCAAATAATTAATACATTTTTTAAAATGAAATATATATATACGTCTTACACTTACAAAGATTGCTATAAACTAAAACTTCCCAAAAATTACCATTAAAGCATGCTAAATAAAAAATCACAAATGTTTAAGAGAACATGGATCGAAGAAAGTGAATAACCAGGCTAAGGGGGATTGCTATAAACTACATCCTATCAAAGTATATATGCCCCTATAAACTACATCATATCAAAGTATAAATAGTAAACGCTTAAGAGACTTGAATTCGTTAGTCTCATAGTATGATCATAGGGCCACCGATGAAGGCAAAGACTTCAATTAATTTCAATGAAATGGATAAATAAATTGGTAAGAGACTAATCAATTATCTTTTTGAAAGTAGATGAATTATATTTTTTCAATTTTGATGATTTTTTTCAATATTTCTTTTTTTATAAATTTTGATGATATAATTTTTATCAAATAATAAAATAATAAATGGTATATTAAAATTTAATTTTAGTTAGTAGTTATAATTTAATATTTCAAAAAAATTATAATTATTAAAACTTTAATAAAATAAGAGCATAATCCTATTAGTAAATGTAGTTGATATATTCTAAAAAAATTATAACTATTAATAATTTTTCAAAAATTTAATTAGAAATAAAATAGCACAATCATATTAGTAAATGTAGTTGATATATTCTAAAAAAAATTATAACCACCATTAATTTCTCAAAAATTTAATTAGAAATCAAATAGCACAATCGTTTTAGTAAATGTGGTTGATATACACCAAAGCTTATAATTATAATTATTAAAATTATTAATTAATATTAATATTTTTTTTAATTATATTTATAATTAATAAATATTAATAACAATTAATTAATTCATTGTTAAATAAATAATTCATTAATTATTAATAATTAATTAATTTATAATTAATTAATAAATAATAATAAAAATTGTGTAATGATTTTTATTATTTATTAATATTAGATTATTAATATAAATATTGTTTTTTCTAATTTCTATTAATTATTATTAATTAATTAAACTCAAAAAATTATATTATAATAAATTCAAGGGATTTATAGTGAAAACTCAAGGGATTATAAACTCAAGGTATATAAACCTTAAGATAAATATTATAAACCGTAAAACAATTATGGTTGACTATGGTTGATTCTCATATTGAGACAATCTTTGTCATAATGTGACGTTGGATCACGGTTGACCATAATTAATTTTCATATGGAGACAATCTTTGTAACAATGTGACGACATTGGACCATAGTTGATTTTCATATTCAGAAAATATTTGTCACAATCTGATGTTGGACCATTGTTTGATCAGGAGATCATGTGTTTTGCTCAAAATTGAAAGTGCTCGAAATTGTACTGAACCTGCGCGACCAGAAATGATCCAGATTTATGCAGGAACGCAACAGAATAAACATATAACCATAAATACAGAGATGCAGTGGAAACAACACTTCATTTCATTAATATCAAAGAACTGAAATTTTCTTACAAACAGAATGGAAGCAAATTCTGAGAAGAGATGTGGCAGCTACAGGTCTCTGAACTGAGTTACAATGAGGCTCGAGGGCCTATTTATTATTGAGAAACAATGGAGAACTCTAAACATCCAAAAACCTAACCCTATGAGATGAAGCGCCAAAACTATGGGCCCCGTTTGGGTAAATTGGTGTTTCAACTTCCCAGGGATGTAACTTTGGCATACTATCTCCATTTGACGCATATGGTACATCATTATAAAGATATATCCGAGGACTACAGCTTTCGCCACGAATATCCATTCCAGAATAGAATGATATTTGCTAGAGGCGCGATGCCCAAAAAACATCGTTTAGGGCCTCAAAACGGCTCCGAAAGTTTAGGACCCGAAAAACTGCTAAAAATAGTAAGTTGTGCCGAAACTGAAAAACTAAAAGAGGCAATGGTGGGGCCCCAAGTGGAATAGGCAGGTGGCCACCAATATCCACCTGGATCAAGAAAGGTCTTGTCGTTGCGATTATGGCACCGTGAACGGTTCGAAAAATCGATGTTGTATGAAGAAGATATCATGTTCTGTTTATTTCCTAAACAACTAAAATTTTTGTGACAGGGTGACTAGGATGCCCAGTCAGCATGCAGGTATAGTCAACAGGTGGCATATACTGGGAATATTCCATTTTTCTCATAACCAATCATATCATGCCATGTGGCTATTTCTGAGCCGTTGATTTGGTTGTACGAAGTTGTTGAGAAGGACCAATGGTTGGGTGACACATGGCCAGCCTAGAGGTTGCCACGTATCCCCTGTACAGTGGATCAAAATTTTTGTTGGGTCTGGGGGGTTCAACCTCGTGACCTCCAATGCACCTGCAAAAGCCTCCACCATCTCCGCTACATTTTGGTTCTTACCATATAAGTATTCCACATTATTTTAAAGTGTGTAGGTTTCAATGTTGAGGGGGGGGACTACCGACGATCCCAACCCGCTGGTGGCCCCAAGGTTGTTGGTCACATGACATTTAAAAACCGCAGCATTAAACCGTCAAACCGACAGCTATCTAAACCACAACTCTGGCGGCGATATTTGCAGTCACATGTCACACCATGACATTAAATTGTAATATGACGGTTTCCTATAACATAACCTTTGGCGGTATAAAATGATTTCAAATGAGAGGTGAGGTAAAAACTTATGTGACAGTTGTGGATCCAAGGTTTATCCAACCGTGGCATTCAGATCGACCTGTCACATGGTGGAAGAAATTTTGGTCATATTTTAAATGCCATGGTCACGAAACCTTGTTGACTCTGGGTTCCGCTCCAATATGCGGAGTTTCAAAACCATAAACCACGAGGATTAAGACGGGGGGTTGGCTTGTGACCAACCCGCCCTAACCACTATAGTTTAAATAAAACGGTCTTTTCTGGAGGGATTTATGCAGGCACCCCAAATTTGGGGGTTTTAACCAAAATTAACTCCAATAATGTACAGTTCTCCACTTTTAGTGGATTTTTTCTAGCTGATATTGGGGAAAACACTTTGGGATGTCAATTTTCGACTAATTTGGGTGAAAAAAGAGTCTACCTAGACTAATTTGAGCATTCTAGAGCCACTGGTGCAGATAAAACATCCATCAGAGGCTTGTAAACACATGTATTACTAATTTTGAGCATAATGAAAAAGAGGGACATGTCATTGGGAGCTAGGCCAATAGATGTATCCGAGGAGGGGTGAAATGCTTCATCATGTCTGTTGTGTAGAAATTATGTGTGATGTTATTTCTCTGTTATAAATTGTTGTACATATTTATTTAGGCTTATTTTCATGCTTAAAACTCATAAATTTATCTATTTTTCATGGTTAAAAAACTCATTCCTTAAGCAAACAAATGGAGACGAATTGTACATGTTTTTATCACTGAAAGGACACTTAGCACAACAAACTAATACACTCCTTTAATATCATTATTGACCATGATTATAAACCCAATGGATTTATATTAAACCCAAAGTTTAATATTATAAACCCTATGAATAATATTATACCCTAGGAATATGAAACCATATACTAATAAACCCAAGGGATTGATATTATAAACCTAAGGGAATAATAAACCCAAGGGATTAATATTGAAAACCAAATGGAATAATATTAAACCCAAGGGTTTAATATTATAAACACATGGTATATAAACCCTAAGATAAATATTATAAATCATAAAATAAACATGGTTGACCATGTTTTACAATGATTTATTTTCATATTGAGACAATTTTTGTCACAATGTGACATATGACCATGGTTGACCATGGTTGACCATGTTTGATTTTCATATAGAGAAAATATTTTTCACAATGTGACATTGGGCCATAGTTGCACATGGTTGAGCATGATTATAAACCCAAGTTATTTATATCAATCCCTAGGATTAATATTATAAACCTTATGAATAATATTATACCCTATGAATATGTACCCACGTATTGATAAACCCAAGGGATTTATATTATAAACGCAAGGGATAAATTCTAAAACCCCAAGGTTTTTTAAACCCAAGGGAATAATATTAAACCCAAGGGATTAATATTATAAACCCAAGGTATATTCACCTTAAGATAAATAGTATAAACCCAAGGGGATAATAAACTCAAGGGATTAATATTAAAAACGCAAGGGATTATAAACCCAAAGGAAGAATATTAAAACCCAAAAGAAAAATATTTTGAATGTATATAAACCCTAGGATAAAAATTTTAAACCCTAAAATAAATATGGTTGACCATGGTTGACAACAATTGACTCTCATATTGACACAATCTATCACAATGTGACATTGGACTGTAGCTGACCATGATTGATTTCATATTGAGACAACCTTTAGCACAATGTGATGTTGGAAAATGGTTGACCATGGTTGATTTTCATATTGTGTCAATATTTGTCACAATGTGACATTCGACGATGGTTGACCATGGATGACCATGGTTGTCACAATGTGATGTGGACCAAGATAAAAACTTTGTCACAATGTGAACATGTTTATTGACCATGGTTTACCATGGTTGATTTACATATTGAGACAATATTTGACACAATGTGATGTTCGAACATGGTTGGAAATGATTGATTTTCATATGGAGACAATCCTTGTCATAATGCGACATTGGTTGATTTTTGTATTGAAAATTTTTGTCATAATGTGATGTTGGACCATGGTTGACCATAATTATAAACATAATGTATTTATATTGAAGCCAAATGTTAATATTATAAACCCTATGAATAATATTATACCTTAGGAATATCAACCCTTAGATTATTAAACTCAAGGTATTAATACTAAAAACCCAAGTGAATAATGTCAAACCCAAGGGATAAATATTATAAAACCAAATTATATAAACTGCAAGATAAATACTATAAACCTTAAAATAAACATGGTTGACCAGGATTGATTTTCATATTGACACAATATTTGTCACAATGTAGCATTGGACTATGGTTGACCACAATTTATTTTCATATTGAGGCAACCTTTGGCACAATGCAACATTCGAAAATGGTAGGCCATGGTTGACCATGGCTGATTTTCATATTGAGACCATCTTTGTCATAATGCAACATTAGACCATCATTAACCATGGATGACCATGGTTGTTAAAAAGTGATGTTGGACCAAGAGACAATCTTTGTCACAATGTGATCATGGTTATTGGCCATGTTTGATTTAAATTTTGATATAATATTTGACACAATGCGACGTTGGAACATGATTGGCCATGATTGATTTTCATATTGAGAAAATATTTATCACAATGTGACGTTAGACCATGGTTGACCATGATTATAAACCTAATATATTTATATTTAACCCAACTATTAATATTATAAACCCTACAAACAATATTATACCCTAGTAATATGAACCCTTAGATTAATAAACTCAAGGAAATGATAAACCAAAGCAATTAATACTAAAAACCTAAGGGATTATAAACCCAAGGGAAAAATATTAAACCTAACGGATAAATATTATAAACCCAAGGTATATAAACCCTAAGATAAATATTATAAACCCTAAAATAAACATGGTTCACCATGGTTGATTTTCATATTGACACATTCTTTGTCACAATGCAACGTTGGAGTACAGTTGACCATTATTGATATTCATATTGAGACAACCTTTAGAACAATGCCATGTTGGACAATAGTTGGCCATGGTTGATTTTCATATTGAACCAATTTTTGTCACAATGTGACGTTGAACCATGGTTGACCATGAATGGAAAAGGTTGTCACAATATGATGTTGGACCAAGAGATAATCTTTGTCACAATGTGACCATGGTTGACCATGGTTAATTTACATATTGAGACAAACCTTGATGCAATGTGACATTGAAACATGGTTAACCATGGTTGATTTTCATATTGAAAAAATATTTGTCACAATGTGACATTGGACCATGGTTGACCATGATTATAAAACCAAGGGATTTATATTAAACCTTAGGATTAATATTATAAACTCTATGATTAATATTATAAACTCTATGATCAATATTATACCTTAGAAATATGAACCATTAAATTATAAACCCATGGGATTAATATTATAAACAAAATGGGATAATAAACTTAAGGGATTAATACTAAAACCCCAAGGGATTATAAACCCAACAGAATGAATAATCTTAAACCAACGGGATTAATATTATAAGCCCTATAGAATATTGTTAAACACAAGGATTAATATTATAAACTCAATGTACATAAATGCTCAGATAAATAATATAAACCCAAAAATAAACCCTTAGATTAATAACCCAAGGGATTGATATTATAAACCCAAGGGATTAACACTAAAAGGCTGGGGATTATAAACCCCGGGGTAATATTATAAACCCAAGGTACATTAACCTTAATATAAATATTATAAACCCTAAAATAAACATGGTTGACCATGATTCACCATGGTTGATTTTCATTTTGACAGAATCTTTGTAACAATGCGATGTTGGACCATGGTTGACCATGGTTTTCACAATGTGACGTTGGACCATGACACAATATTTGTCATAATATGACCATGGTTGACCACAATTGATTTCCATATTGAGACCATCTTTCTCACAATGCAACGTTGAATGATAGTTGACCATAATCCCCAATCCCAATTAATAAACCCAAGGGATTATTAATATTGATTTTTATTAATGTGGGGTTGACCATGATTGATTTTCATATTGAGACAATATGTCTCACAATGCAACATTGGAAAATGGTTGACCATAATAGACCATGATAAACCATGGTTTTCCATGGTTCATTTTCATATATTGAGACAATATTCATCACAATATGATGTTGGAACATGGTTGACAATGGTTGAAAATGGTTGTCCATGGTTCATTTTCATATTGAGACAATATTTGTCACAATGTAACATTGGACCATGGTTCACCATGATTATAAACCCAAGGTATTTATATTAAAATGAAGGATTGATAGTATGAACCCTTAGATTTGTAAAATCTTAGGATCAATATTATAAATCGAAGGGATTAATAGTAAAACCCTAGGGATTATAAACCCAAGGGAACAATATTAAACCCAAGGAATTAATATTATAAATCCAACATATATAAACTCTATGATAATTATTTTAAACCCTAAAATAAACATGGTTGCCCATGGTTTACCATGATTGATTTTCATATTGACATAACCTTTGTGACAATGCAACATTGGAAAATTGGTGTCCACGGTTGACCATGGTTGTCACTTTGTGACACTGGATGATGAGACAATATTTGTCACAATGTGACCACAATTATTAACCATGTTTGACCATGATTGACCATGGTCGACTATGATTGATTTTCACATTGATACAATATTTCTGACAATGCGACGTTGGACCATCATTGACCCTAAACCCAAGGGATTGATATTATAAACTAAAGGGAATAATAAACACAAGGGATTATAAACCCAAGGGAATAATATTAAACCCAAGGTATATAAACCCTTAAATAAATATTTACGCCGTAAGGCATCTTCTTTTGAAAAAAACTCCCCTAACTGCCTTTATGTCATAATCTGTGCCATTCGATCCTATGTTAGATGATTGTATCATGCTCAACCATCGTTTCAAATTCAATTTGGGCTAACATAGTTAGGCTAACAGGTGGCAGTTGGCAGTTGCGACTCTCGCGATTCCAAATTTCTTGTCCATCCAATTCCCAACTGCACAAACGACTCTTGCAGATGCATGCACTGGCATTTATTTGGGCAGTATTTTCAAGAATCTTGTTGAAATATTTGATTGCAGGGCACCTCTACAGATCAATATAGAGACTTTCAGGTCACGCAGGTAGAGCCATTCAAGGATAGGGGATAGAGAGAGACATTCTGTGAGGGAACAAAGCAATTTGGGAGGGGCTATGCACAGTGAACGAACATGCGATATGAACTAGTGCTACAAAGATTAGGTGCTACCCACGGGGAAAGTCTATGCCAATGAAAAAATAAGCGCTATGAACAAGTGCTACAAGCAATGAAGTAATATGGCTAGAGTTCGAATCTCAAGAAGTGTTTATGGCGTAATGAGTGATCCGAGTGCAACTCCGCCTGTAAGGGTTCGCCTAGCTAGTGGATTGACAGTTATAGTAGGAAGCCCCACGTCTAGAACACGACACGTTGTTGGCCCTCAACATGCGTTAGCTGATGTACATCTGGCCGAACAGAACACGCCTGTTGATCTCAGATTCCATCTGCATTTCATCGTCCTCGAAGAATTCTTTGATCAAACCTTCACAATGTGGTCATAGGTTCGAACCATACATAACCCCCAAGGTGTCCATTACTGAGGCGACGCTAGATTCAATTAAAGCTGTGGATAACACAAAGAGAAGAAGAAGACCGGAAAAGAAGCAGAATAACACCTTCCCCATCTCAAACCTCGATAGATTGGTATAGTTTCTAGAAAATCTCAAGACTTATGCTGAAATCCAAATTGAGGGTTTAGAGTCTCGCACATTCTTGAAATCCCTGTGAACTTAATCAGGAAGAAAAACATATACACACATACAGAAGTGGTGTTAATTGTATATATTTATTATTTTCTGTGTATATACATCAAACAACAATGTTTGAATGAGAAGAATGGATTGGGAATATGAAGGGGAGAGCTGGAAACAAGCGTGTGATTAGCTGGCGAACTCACATCATGCTCCTTCACATTGATTTGTGGATAAATTCCACTATAGTTTTTTCTATTAAATCACCATTAAATTGTGGGATCCGTAAGGTCTTGGACCAGATTGTCGGTGGATGCTTATACACATCTGGATGTCATACTATTGTTTTTCACACGTTATACTATTGTTTTTCACATGTTATACCACTCTCTTTCAATCCAAGTTACTCTATTTGAGAAGCTTCACACCGTTTGTAGGGGTGAGTGTCCTTGCTGAGGATGAACGCTGCAATATACAGGTATGCTTGTCTCAAGATTTGAACTTGGAGAGGATAGATCAAGTTTAATTATATTGCATATTATTGGTCTTGTAATAATGAAACAGGAATGAGTTGGATGTCTACATTTATCCATGCCTCTCCTTGGATTCGTAGGCATGCATTGTTTTCATATCTATCTGCACTTTTATTATTCATCCTTAGTATGTGATATCATCGTTCTTATTCTCCAGCAACATTTATGATGATCCCCATCCCCTTCTTTTCCTTGATTAATTTTATATGTTACATCAAAGAGGAAAATACATGGTCTTCTCTGATCTTTAATTAATAGAGAATTGGATTATTTAAAGTCTCGTCCCTTTTGCAATTATGGCTTTTGTTGTGTGGCTCTGTGTCTTGATCAATTTCTTTCTTTGCTTGAGGTTCTTATTCTCAAATATGATTTTATTTATGGCTAACTAATACTACTAGTAGAGGGTAGGTCAAAAGGCATTCCAAGAATGCATAATTATTGTTTTATCTTTGAACTAATAGGAATAGTTGTGTCCGATGTGCAAAGCAGTGAGGAAAGGAAACAATATATCTTAAATGAATTGGAAGAAGATTAAGAAGATATTTACAACAGGTTTCGGATAAGGTGCTGCATATATATTCTCTCAGTTTCAATGTATAAAATTTTCCACTTTGAAATGTTTGGAAAACTGTTTTATCATGATGATATTTTAATAGTTTCTAGATTAAATAATCACAATCTTATAAAAGGAATTACTGTGGTTCCATTAATTCATTTCTTCTTATTTTCACGTCCTTGAAATTGAAAATAGTTTGTAGCTGATATGAGGGGAAAATTTTATTTTCAATGTTATGCCAAACCCTTGATTTGGAAGTATTGTATATTACAAACTATCTTTTTTATTTCAATACCAACGTGTTTGAATATTTCATTAATTTAGTTTTATTTATTTTTATTTGTTTCAATTCCCGCAAATTAACTTTGTCCAATTATTGGAAATAAGAATCATATTGGTGATTTTTACTATTATTTATTCCAATTCCAGCGAATTATAGAATCCTACAAAACTCTAGAATATCCCAGATGTGTCTGAGGATCTAAGATGCCTTCAAAACAGGATATAAAATCACATCATCCCCACTATGGGGAATAAAAATATAATTTTCAATTTACATCAGGTTCTTTTATCCATATAAATGGTTTCCCCATCAACAAGGGAAGGTTTACATTTAGTAAACTTGAGAACTAATTAAAAATTAGAGCCCACATCCCTAACTCGGAGAATCCCGAGAGATGCCAAAGAAGTTTGAAGATAGAATTTACAAAGAAGTTTGAAGATAAATATTTATCAAAGAGAGACGCTAAAAAAGTTAGAAGATAGAATTTACAAAGAAATTTGAAGATAAATATTTATCAAAGATGTCTGAGAGATGCCAATTTACAAAGAATTTTGAAGATAGATATTTATCAAAGAATCTATTTTTAACAAGCTACAAACAACGTAATAGTTGCGAGAATCTTAAAACACAAAGGAGAAACCAAATTCCTCAATACTTTATTTAAAGAAGTTCAACATGTAATATAAAGGATGATCTAAGCGGGGCCTTTTGTTGCAAATTTTAGTTAATAATATTACAATTTCATAAATTAATTTTCCTTATCTACATAGAAGTATTCACATAAAATTTAAAGCATTAGCAATATTTTATTCAAATTCATTTAAAACTTGAACATAAACCTTCTATAACATTTACTAACATCTGTCATATTAACATCAAAACTTGGTATAAGTGTTCTATGGTATTTTATTAACATTTACACATTAGCACTTCTTATTTCATCAAATATCTAATGGATCAAATTACTTCAGGTGTAAGCTTATCTAACAGATCAAATTTTTTCAGGTGTAAGCTCATTTTAGAGTGCAAAAAAAAATTTGTGTAATTTTTCATTGTTTCTATTGTATTTTTGAATGATATAGAGATTACATATATGCAATTTCAAGGACTGGCATAACTTAAATTGAGACACTCATTTGAAGATAAATTTTCCCATAGAAGTTACAAATTTTACACCAAAAGTTATGAATAATTGGGAGCTCATGTCTGGTTTATTTTCATTTAATATGTGATGATTTATGAAATATGTGAGGTTGTGATGAAAATTTAGAATTGGAAAGATAACCATCATATTCTTGATGAATTTATATTATTTTATTTAACCTACTTTCTTGTATTTTTTCAAAATCTATCAAATATTTGCTATTGGAACTTGAAACGCTATCTTTGAAGATTAAGAAGCAATCTATGTTGGAAAATTATAGAATCTATAAATTTGACATAATGTAAGTGATTTATTGTACCTTGAATGACATTTTGTTTACTAATTTGTATCTTCAATGATGTTTTATATGTCACAATTCTTATCGAATTTATTTCTTACGACGCTTCTTTTGCAACATCTGGTGAAATTGCTAGTATAAACCTTAAAATAAACATGGATGACCAAAATTAACAATGGTTGATTTTCATATTGACATAATATTTGTCACAATGCAACCTTGGACCATGCTTGACCATCATTTAGTTCCATATTGAGACAATACTTTTCAAAATGTGACATTGGACCATGGTTGACCATGGTTGATTTCCATATTGAGACAATGTTGGTCACAATGTGACATTGGACCATGGTTGACCATGATTGACCATCGTTGACGATGGTTGATCATGGTTAATTTTGTTGGCAATATGATGCAGAGTGTTGTCCTTGATGGCAACCCACTGAATGAAGATGAAGACATGAGAATGTTGACATGGGTTGTCCGTGAATGGCAACCTACTTGATGAAGTTGCGCTTGATAGAATATGTCTTGATGAACTAAATCTGATGTATCTACAGTGAGTATAGAAGGAAATGAAGAAAGGATTTCAGCATGTGCTAAATCTATGGTGAAAAGAGTATGTCTCAAGGCATACGCGGATATGTCTAGGAGAAGTCGCGTATGCACACAGGAAACAACGTGCCTAGTCGCGTATGGGAAAAAGCGCTCATAAAGTGAAAAACCAGGGGTAACCACCATGGTATTGACCCATTGTATTGGGTAATGATTCGTCTAAATGACCCCATCCAGGAATACCATCGGAAGTAATGTGGTTTTGGCTCATGGTATTGAAAAAGGGTAAACCTATATAAAGAGAAGAAATTTATTGTGCAAATCATGTGTGTGGTGCAAGATGTCTGAGCTTGAATGAATACTTCTCTCTGAAGTATATCTGAATGGAAAGGGTTATAGTTGAATGATAGATCTGATTGCATGATGCACCAATGATGAAGAAGGGTATCTAGATCTAAAATGTACTTGTATTTGCTAGATTTTTTTAGGGGATGATTAGATCTGAGAAGAGACGAACATCTGTCTGAAGTAAAGGGTAAAATCTGAGTAATGTATTTGTTCTGAAGAATTTAAATGACCTAAATGTTTGAAGAACCATACGCTAGTTCGCCGCAGAAAAAGTGCGTATATACGCGGCTTTGCTGAAGAGAAAGCGTGTATGCGCAGTAAAATCAGCTTTGTAATTTGTACAGAAGTATACGCGGGTTGATGTGATTGGAAGCGCGTATATATGCAGTATCAGTGAAAGGAAAGCGCGTATGCAAACTAGGGTTTACTGAAGCAAGGGGTATGAAATGTCTGATCTGTTCTGCTGTGTTACTGCTATCTGTGAATGATGTATTCTACAGTTCTGCGTTGTCTGAATTGATAAGTTTCAGTTTGATGTATGATTGAGCTTAAATGTATGGAGTGGGTCCAGTCTGAAAATATAATGAAACGTGGTCTGCAAGTGGTGTCCTAAAGGAAGCTTTGGATCCAGTGTGAAAATTGATGAAACGTGGTCCACAGAGGTGCTGAGGGTTGTAGCCTTCAGTCAGGGGGTTGTAGCTCCCTTCCAGGAGAGGCTGGTAATCGAGATCAGGGGGTCGTAGCTCCCTTCCAGTAGAGGCTGGTAAACGAGTCAGGGGGTTGGAGCTCCCATCCAAAAGAGGCTGGTAAACGAGCGCAGGTGGGTGCCTGCGTGCTGGTAGGAGTCTGCACCAGCACATATGTTGTAAGATGTTTTCTCTATAATAAAATATTGAAGGCTGAGCAACTGCAGCGGTGGTTTTCTCCCGTCTTGGGTTTCCACCTAAAAATCCCGGTGTTCATGTGTGATGCTTTGTGTGATGGTTTATTCTGTTCTTACTGCACATGTTTACTGCTTATTGAATATCTGATGAATAAATGATGGAATGGTTTAAGTGAAGATTTAATGACATATCTAGATCTCTGTGTATACACGAGTTTCATAAAGGGGATCCGCGTATATACGCTAGTTTACTGAAGGAAAGTAGCGTATGGGTTTTAAGGAATGAAAAAGTAAAAAGATTTGATTATGCAGTAAATACTGATTCACCCCCCCCTCTCAGTATTTTTCCCAACAATTGGTATCAGAGCAGGTCCTTGTGCAGAAGCTTGATCGCTTAAAGGATATCCGTCGCAATGGGAAGTCAAGAAGGAGTAATGTCTATAAAGCCACCTCTATTCAATGGAAGCAATCTGATATTCTGGAAGGTACGTACAAAAGCATATCTGCAAAGTCTTGGTGCAGATGTATGGACAATCGTGGAAGAAGGTTATCAATACCCGGCAAGTATTCCTACTGATGCAGCTGAAAGAAAGAAGTATGAAATCAATGCCAAAGCAGTGAATGTCTTATTGGGAAGCATGTCTGAATCAGAATTTGCTAAAGTGATGCAGCTACATTCAGCAAAATAAATATGGGACAAAATCATTCTAAGCTATGAAGGAGACACAAAGGTAAAAGTGCAAAACTCCAAACTCTTAGAATTGAATATGAAAATTTGAAATGCATAGTGATGAGAGCATTGCCCATTTCTTCTTACGTCTGGATGATATTGTAAATCGAATGAGAAATTTGGGTGAAACCATAACTGATACTACTTTGGTGGAAAAAGTCTTAAGATCCTTGACTTCAAAATTTGACTCTAAAGTTTTAGCTATTGAAGAAAGGCAAGATCCGCAAACTCTTACTATTGTTCAATTACATGGTATTCTGACTGCTTTTGAAATGAGACAAGGAGGTCCGTCTCAAATCAAAGAAGCTGCTTTTAAGGTATCTGCAAGAGGAAAAGAAAAGGAAGTTGTCAAAGAATCCAGCTATATATCTGAAGAAGAAGAAGCAAATTTTGTGAGAAAGCTCCAACTAGGTACTGGAAGATTCAAAGGTAAGCTTCCCTTCAAATGTTTTGAGTGTGGAAAATTTGGTCACTATGCTGCTAAATTTCCTTATAGAGAAAAACTTGGTAAAGGGAAACAATTTGAAAAGAGGAAGAGTTATTATGCAAATGAAGATGATGATGAAGTGTCTAGTGAAGATGAAGAAGATTCTGACCATGATATTAAACTGCTCATGGAAAAATATTCTAGAGAAGAAAAGGATACTTTTGTGGATGCTCTGGAAGACAATGATTTTCTTGAAGAAAACAATCAACTCAAAGTAAGCCTAGAAGAAAAGAACATAATCATAGAGACTCTTGAAAATCTTCTTGAAGCAAAGGAAAAACGCATTGAGGAATTGGAGTGTGAAGTAGTAAGTCTAAGGAAAGATAATGAGAAAGGAAAAACTCTCAATCTTAGATTTGCTAAAATTTCAGAAACCTTAGATGAAATTATCAATACTCAACGTTCTCCTCTCATAAAAACAAGTCTTGGATATATTGGAGAATCCTCTCAGGCTTCAGCACCAAACTATCTAAAGGCAGCAACTACTGCTTTACAATATTCTGCCTCTCAACAAGGAAGCAAGGATTCTTTACAGGTAAAGCAGGATCATCGCACTTCAAGGAACACTGACAAGAATAACTTTCAAAGGAGCTCCAACCAGCAGGTAAATCCAAATAGAAGATTTCGTGATTACAAAAATGTCTATTTCAATGGACAATGTTTTACATGTCACAATTTTGGCCACAAAGCTGCTCAATGTGTTGCTTACAAAACCATCATGACAAGAGAAGCTAGAAAGAAAAGGTTGGATACTGAACCGAAGAAGAGTACCTATAACAACTTTTCTCCTCTTCAAAATGAAGTTGAATGTGCCTATTGCAATAACTTTGGCCATGAAGAATCTGAATGCAGGAGCAAAGTCCAGCCAAAACAACACTTTCCCTCAAGTTCCAAAGTATGGAAAAAGAATGAATTACAGGTTGAAAATTGTGGGATAAAATTATTTGCAGAAGGTGAAGAAAATCAATGGTACATTGATAGTGGATCCTCAAGACACATGACAGGTGACAAAAGCAAACTCCTTACATATAATGCTCTAGAAAAAGAAAACAAAGTAACTTTTGGAAATGATTCTCCTGCTGTAATTAAAGGAAAAGGGTCTGTGTTTCTAAAAGAAAAGGTGAAGGCTAAGGATGTCATGTATGTGGATGGATTAAGGCATAATCTGTTGAGTGTAAGTCAAATGTGTGATCAAGGAACGGAAGTTGTCTTTAGTTCAAAAGAATGTGTGGTTCGTGATCTTGATACAGGTAAAATTATTATAAAAGGGAAAAGAAATCCAAGCAACCTGTATGTACTAAACCGCAAAGATCAATGTTACTTGAGCAAGTCTTCAGAAAATTGGCTATGGCATAGAAGGCTGGGGCATCTAAGCTTCTCTCAAATCAACAAAGCAAGCAGACTTCAAGCTGTTCGTGATCTTCCCAATATTAATCTACCAGAAAGTATCATATGCAAATCTTGTCAATTCAGTAAGCAGACCAGAGTACGATTCAATGCCAAAGAAGGATCTTCAAGTAAGCCTCTTGAACTCATTCATACTGACATATGTGGACCTATGAGGAAAAAGTCACTACGTGGGGAAGAATACTATATCTTATTTATTGATGACTACTCTAGAATGTGTTGGATCGAGTTCATTAAACACAAAGATGAAGCATTTGAAAAATTTCAGATCTTCAAAGCATTGGTAGAAAATGAATTAGATCTAAAAATCAAGTGTCTTAGATCTGATCGAGGAGGAGAATATACATCTAATGAATTCTTTGAATTTTGTGAACAACATGGCATAAAAAGACAGTTCTCTATAGTAGGCACTCCACAACAAAATGGCGTAGCAGAAAGAAAGAATAGAACAATTGTTCAGATGGCTAGAGCTATGCTTGATGATTCTAGAACTCCTGACATGTTCTGGAGTGAAGCAGCACATACAGCAGCTAACATTCTCAACAAGGCTCATGTTCGGGTAAATAGTGACAAAACTCCATATGAACTCTGGTATGGTAATTCTCCCTCCGTGAAGCATTTTAGAGTTTTTGGAAGTAAATGCTTTATCAAAAATAATTATGAAAAGCTTGGCAAGTTTGAACCTAGATCAGATGAAGGGATATTTCTTGGTTACTCATCTTCAAGCAAAGCATACACATGTTACAATAAAAGGCTTCGAAAGATTGTTGAATGTATTGATGTTGTTATTGATGAGTCTCCTACAGCTCCTAAAGAAGAAAAACAAACAGCAAAAGAAGATGATGGTGACTTATGGCCTTCTACATCAAATATAAATGATATAAATAGTGAATCCAATGAAGAACCTGAAAATGATCTATCTGAAAAAGCTCCATCCAGATATGTTCAAAAGAATCATCCTGAATCTCAAATTTTGGGAGACAAGGAATTGGGTGTATGAACGAGGAGAACTCCGGTGGGATCTTCTAGTCATCTGGCACTTCTATCCACAATTGAACCACACAATGTCAATCAAGCTAGCAAAGATGAATTTTGGAAGCAAGCCATGGATGAAGAGCTCGATCAAATTGAAAAGAATGACACTTGGGAATTGGTACCAAGACCTCATGATAAAAATGTCATTGGAACTAAATGGATTTTCAAGAACAAGTTAAATGAGAATGGGGATGTTGTAAGAAACAAAGCTAGACTGGTTTTCAAAGGGTATACTCAACAAGAAGGTATAGACTTTGAAGAAACTTTTGCTCCTGTAGCTAGACTTGAAGCCATAAGAATGTTTCTTGCTTTTTCAAGTTATCAACAAATCAAAGTTTATCAAATGGATGTTAAATCTACATTTCTTAATGGTGATCTAGAAGAAGAAGTATATATAGAACAACCGGAAGGATTCATTTTGGGAAATGATGAAAATCTTGTTTGTAGACTTAAAAAGGCTCTATATGGTCTCAAACAAGCTCCAAGGGCATGTTATTATCGTCTTGACAAATATCTTCATCAACAAGGATTTTCAAAGGGGTCTACAGATAGCAACTTATACAAAAAAGTTGAAAATGATAAACTATTGATTGTAGTTGTATATGTTGATGATATCATTTTTGGGAGTAACGAAGAATCTATGAGTCAAAAATTTGCTTCTGTCATGCAGCAAGAATTTGAAATGTCTTTACTTGGGGAACTAACATTATTTCTTGGCTTGCAAGTGCATCAAACTGCAGATGGTATATTCCTATCACAAGCAAAATATCTTAAGCAAATTCTGAAGAAGTATGGCATGGAAGAATGCAAACCCGTAAGTACACCAATGATAACCGGATGCAATTTCAGTTCTCATGATGATTCTCCCACGGTGAATCAACCAGAATACAGATCGATGATAGGAAGTCTACTTTTATCTCACTGGGACTAGACCAAACATTATGCATGCAGTTGGGATTGTTGGACGATTCCAAGCTAATCCAAAAGAGTCTCACCTTCAGGCTGTTAAAAGAATATTCAAATATCTACAAGGAACTCAAGACTTTGGTCTATGGTATCCAAAGAATGCCGATCTTACTCTTCATGCTTACACTGATGCAGATTGGGCTGGAAGTGTTGATGATCGGAAAAGCACTAGTGGTGGTGCATTCTATATGGGACCCCAGTTAGTATCTTGGTTCAGCAAGAAGCAAAATTCTATTGCCTTATCTACAGCAGAAGCAGAATATGTGGTTGCCGCATCTTGTTTCACTCAACTCCTTTGGATGATGCAAACCTTACAAGATTTTCAAATCAAATGTACACCTCCTGTCCCCATTAAGTGTGACAATACAAGTGCCATCAGTATTTCAAAGAATCCTGTTATGCATTCGAAAACCAAGCACATTCCCATCAAGTATCACTTCTTACGTGAACAAGTGCTTGAGCAAAAGGTGAAGTTGGAGTATGTTCCCTCCAAAGAACAAGTTGCTTATATCTTTACCAAACCTCTGCCCAGGGAAGCGTTCGAGTATCTAAGACAGAAGCTGGGAGTGTTCTCTGCCAGTCAAAAGAACAAATCTGCATAAATTTAGAAGATGGCATTGGATATGCGGATTTCCTGAAACACAGTCGCGTATATACGCAAGTTCATGCATAGAAAACCACGTATGTCTGATTGCTGACAAATTTCTGGTTGGGGTCAGCTCTCTTCAGCACAGATGCAGTGCTGTTTGGTATCTCTGGTGGTGTTCCAGTTCTCATAATTCTATTTCTAATGTTTTGATAAAAATGCTTTGATTATTTTTTGGTGAAAATGTTCAGGATGCACAAACTAAGGGGGAGCCTTAGTCATATGGAAATGATGCTTGGATGCATAGATTCAGGGGGAGCATTAGCTTTGCTGAGTATAATGCATTGTTGGCATTATGATGGTTCTGAAATATGTTCTCTTTCTTGAGGACTTTCTGGTGTTGGTCATAAATGGTCATATTTGTAATTTGATGAAAAGATCTTGTTGAGACCCATGATGTAAAATTGTAATATTCAGTCATGAAAGGACTTGATAAATTTGTAAACCCACTTGGTTGGGTAGCTGAGTCAGATTTTGTAAGCCCACTTGGTTGGGTAGCTGAGTCAAATTTGTAAACCCACTTGGTTGGGTAGTTAAGTCTCATATGTAAATCCACTTGGATGGATCTTTGATGTAAGTATGAGTCATTGGTGATAGGAAATTCATAGAGTCATGTACTTCATTGGAAAATATGTTTGAAGATTCAGCATGAACTCAAGGGGAGCTTGGTCACTTCAGTATATATCAGATCTGCAGAACGGTTCTTCCACATGCAAAGAAAAGGGGGCGGGTATGTTGGTTTTGATCCAACCTTTTCCCTTGATGTCAAAGGGGGAGAGTGACATGGTGTTTGAATGACGAGAAAGAATGGTTTCAAAAATGGGGAGAGTGACATGGTGTCTGTTGTGGTAACCAAACACCATCGTGGTTGCCATCAAGTCCAAAGGGGGAGATTTTTGGCAATATGATGCAGAGTGTTGTCCTTGATGGCAACCCACTGAATGAAGATGAAGACATGAGAATGTTGACATGGGTTGTCCGTGAATGGCAACCTACTTGATGAAGTTGCGCTTGATAGAATATGTCCTGATGAACTAAATCTGTTGTATCTACAGTGAGTACAGAAGGCAATGAAGAAAGGATTTCAGCATGTGCTAAATCTATGGTGAAAAGAGTATGTCTCAAGGCATACGCAGATATGTGCAGGAGGAAGTCGTATGCCCAGGCTCGCGTGCCTAGTCGCGTATGGGAAAAAGCGCTCATAAAGTGCAAAACCAGGGGTAACCACCATGGTATTGACCCATTGTATTGGGTAATGATTTGTCTAAATGACCCCATCTAGGAATACCATCGGAATTAATGTGGTTTTGGCTCATGGTATTGAAAAAGGGTAAACCTATATAAAGAGAAGAAATTTATTGTGCAAATCATGTGTGTGGTGCAAGATGTCTGAGCTTGAATGAATATTTCTCTCTAAAGTATATCTGAATGGAAAGGGTTATAGTTGAATGTTAGATCTGATTGCATGATGCACCAATGATGAAGAAGGGTGTCTAGATCTGAAATGTACTTGTATTTGCTAGATCTATTTAGGGAATGATTAGATCTGAGAAGAGGCGAACATCTGTCTGAAGTAAAGGGTAAAATCTGAGTAATGTATATATTCTGAAGAATTGCAATGACCTAAATGTTTGAAGAACCATACGCTAGTTCGCCGCAGAAAAACCGCGTATATACGCGGCTTTGCTGAAGAGAAAGCGCGATGCGCAGTAAAATCAGCTCTGTAATTTGTACAGAAGTATACGTGGGTTGATGTGATTGGAAGCGCATATATACGCAGTATCAATGAAAGGAAAGCGCGTATGAAAACTAGGGTTTGCTGAAGCAAGGGGTATGAAATGTCTGATCTGTTCTGGTGTGTTACTGCTATCTATGAATGATGTATTCTACAGTTCTGGGTTGTATGAATTGATAAGTTTCAGTTTGATGTATGATTGAGCTTAGATGTATGGAGTGGGTCCAGTCTGAAAATATAATGAAACGTGGTCTGCAAGTGGTGTCCTAAAGGAAGCTTTGGATCCAGTGTGAAAATTGATGAAACGTGGTCCATAGAGGTGCTGAGGGTTGTAGCCTTCAGTCAGGGGGTTGTAGCTCCCTTCCAGGTGAGGCTAGTAAACGAGATCGGGGGGTCGTAGCTCCCTTCCAGGAGAGGCTGGTAAACGAGTCAGGGGGTTGGAGCTCCCTTCCAGGAGAGGCTGGTAAACGAGCGCAGGTGGGTGCCTGCGTGCTGGTCAAGTCTGCGCCAGCACATATGTTGTAAGATGTTTCCTCTATAATAAAATATTGAAGGCTGAGCAACTGCAGCGGTGGTTTTCTCCCGACTTGGGTTTCCACCTAAAAATCCTGGTGTTCATGTGTGATGCTTTAATGATAGTTATTAATTCTTCTTTGTAGTATTCTGTGCAAATGTCAAGCTTGTACGATGAATGAATGATGAAGCAATGCTAAGTGAAGAATTAATGACATGATTGAATGTAAATAATATCTGTAGAGTTTCACAAAGATAATAAAGCGTATGTACGAGTTAATATCAGGAAAGTAGCGTATGGGTTTTAGAAGCAAGAAAAAGTAAAAGTTTTGAATATGCAGTAAATACTAATTCACCCCCCCGCCCCCTGCCCCCCCCCCCCCCCTCTTAGTATTTTTCCCAACAAATTTTCATAATGAGAGAACCTTTGTCACAATGTGACGTTGGACTATGGTTGGCCATGTTCGACCAAGATTAAAAACCTTAGGGATTTATATTATAAACCCAATGGATTAATACTATAACACCAATGGATTATAAACCCAATGGATTAATACTATAACCCCAAGGGATTATAAACCCAACTGAATAATATTAAACCCAAGGGATTAATATTATAAACCCAAGGTATATAAACCATTAAATAAATATTAAAAACCTTAAAATAAACATGGTTGATTCTCATATTGACATAATCTTTGTCACAATGCAGCTTTGGACCATGGTTGACCATGATTTATTTTCATATTGACACATTCATTATCAAAATGTGACACTGGAACATGGTTTACCATGGTTTATTTCCATATTGAGACCAACAATGTGACATTGGATGATGGTTGACAATGGTTGATCATGGTTAATTTTTGTAAAGACAATATTTGTCAGAATGTGACATTGGGCCATGGTTAGCCATGGTTGACCAAGATTAAAAACCCAAGATATTTATATTAAACCCTAGGATTAATATTATTAACCCTGTCAATAATATTATAACCTAGGAATATGAACCGTTAGATTAATAAACCGAAGGGAAAATTAAACCCATGGGATCAATGCTAAAACCCTAAGGAACTATAAACACAAGGGAATAATATTGAACCCAAAGGATTAATATTAAAAATCCAAGGTATATAAACTCTAAGATAAATATTATAAACCCTAAAATAATCATGGTTGACCATTTTTAACCATGGTTTGTTTTATTTTAAGGAAATATTTATCATAATGCAACGTTCGACCATAGCTGACTATGATTGATTCGCATATCGAGACAATATTTGTCACTATGCAATGTTCAACCATGGTTGACTATGGTTGATTTCCATATTCAAACAATCATTGTCACAATGTGACGTTAGAAAATGGTTGATCATGGTTGATTTTCATATTAAACCATAGTTGATTTTCATATTGAACCATAGTTGATTTTCATATTGAGACAATATTTGTTACAATGTAACGTTGGACCATAGTTGACCATGATTATAAACGCAAAAGATTTATATTAAAAAGTACAAAAAATATAATGTGATTAAATAAAATATAAAAATAAATAAAGAAACAAAAAAAATTGAATAATATAATAACATGTATACACAATTTTAACATGCAGATAATATTAACCACTCTAGCATTATTTTTCGAAGGTAACAATATTTGTGTAATCATCAAAATAGTGTGACAAAAATCAAACAAGATGTATTATCATTACTTAGATATCAAGTAAGGGTAAGGGTAAATTGAAAGAGGCCGCCCTAAGAATCGTAAAATTTCTAATAGTTATTGTTTTTTCTTCCATTCTTACTGAAATGTGGAAGTTTAATGACATAGTGAAGAGTGAGTTAACAATTTTTTTTTCTAACTGAAATAATATTGTATCAAATTTTGTATTTACCCAATAATTTTTTTTTTTTCTAACTGAAATAATATTGTATCAAATTTTTTATTTACCCAATAATTTTTTTTTTTCTAACTGAAATAATATTGTATCAAATTTTTTATTTACCCAAACAAAATTATAATAAATATTTTTAATAAAAAACGATATAAAACTTATTTTTTGTATTCTAGTCACAACAATAGGTTGGTTGAGAAACACGATATGAACTCGATATCTCTCTACATAAACATGGGGATCTAGTTGTTTTATAATTTGACCTTGTTTGCAAATAAAAATTTTCCTTTAGAATAATTTTCGAATATTTTCTATCTAATAATTACTATTTATAATATTTAATAATTGAATAACTTAAATAAATATTTCAAAATCTACTTATATAAAAATTAGTGTGTGCGTGGGTATAAGGTAAGCGAAATTTGAGAGGAGAAAAAGACATTGTCACCCATATTATTAGACTTTTAAATGAACCACAATTTGTAATTGTAAAATTCCTCGAAAATAGATGCTCCGACCGAGGAAGAAGATCTAGCAGGCATGCATGAACTGTGATGAATCATACTCCATGGCCCTCTGGATAATCGAGATTCATGTAGCACTCTCGCTTTAAGGATCAATCATGCGCTGAAAATGGCAAAAAAACTTATATTAAAAATTGTTCCTCAAAATTTGGGACTGATCCGTGGGAAACTCAGAATAATAAATCTGCACAATAATAAATAAATCGCGATGGAGGAGTCGTTGTTCTGCCCATGAGGAGGGGATAATTTTTACGCTGGAGGTGTTTTTTTTTTTGTTGGCTTGGGGTAAGCAAACACTGGCTAATAAGAAGATCGCCCTTCCAGCCAATTAGAATTTTACATTTGGTTATTCATTGAACCAATAGAATTTGGTCATTCATTGAACCAATAGAAATTGGTCATCTGTCTACTGACTGTCGGTTATTGAATTCAAGAATTCACTTACAGGTCTTCGAGGAACATGACGGAAGTGAAGAGTAGCCTAGGGACATTCACAGACGTAATGCGGAATTGTGGCTGGAATTTAATGAGGCATTTGGTTACTTCAAAATCCTCCCCAGTCCTCTCTAGATGGCGTTCTACATAGAGATCTGGCACTTACACACTGTAGAACACGCGGTATTGGGAGGCAGAGAGGTGCGTCTATAAGAAACCCATCTCCATTCTATTTATTTCTTCGCTGCTCATGCCTCCTACCATCGCATAATACGATTTCCTATCATTTTTTTTCACAAAATCAAAACCGATATTAAAATCTAGAGACTGGTGAAACTAATGGGATTTATAAAAACTGTTGAATACAGAAAATAGATAACGCAGATGTTAATTAAAATATTGAATTCGAGAATTCACTTACAGGTCTTTGAGGAACTTGGAGGCGACCATGATTGTGGGGATGAGCAGCCTTTGGAAGTTCACAAACGCACCTGCCTCTGGAATTGAATGAGGTGGTCGATGTCACCTTGTACAGATGTTTGGTACCTACCCCTCCTCTATAACATCCCCTTTAGAGCAGCATTTGACCTATTTACAAAGATGCATGGAATGCTCAGGGTAATGCCCTGCTAGCAAAATGGTGGAGTTCTGCACAACTCCAAGTGAAGCGGTTCTCCCGCCTGTTTGAATCGCTTCAAAGGCATAAAAGCCAAAGTTTGAGAGTAACAGTGGTAGATGCTGAAAACTAGGAAATAGAGAAGGCAGATGGTAATTAAAATATTCATTTCAAGAATTCGCTTACAGGTCTTCGAGGAACTTGGAGGCGACCATGACGGTGGGGATGAGCAGCCTGTGGAAGTTCACAAACGCAATGTGGAATTGTTGATGGAATTGAATGAGGCAGTCGATGTCGCCCTATAGAGATGTCTGGCACCTGCCTCTCCTCTGTAACATCCCCTTTAGAGTAGCATTTGACCTATTTACAAAGATACAGAGAATGCTCAAGGTAGTTCCCTGCTAGCAAAGATGGTGGAGTTCTACACAAATCCAAGTGGAGCAGTTCTCCGGCCTGTCTGAATCCTTCAAAGGCATAAAATGGCATAAAATCCAAAGCTTGAGAGTAACAATGGTAGATGCATGTTTTACATTTTACAGCACAACAAAAGCAACACGCAACACCTGTTCCAAATGTGCCAGATTACAATAAAACAGAACTAAAAGGCTTGACAAAATGAAAATCTAGCACTTCAATTTAATCCATCTTTTAATTCGATCTTTTAAGTATTCATTAATATTTTAAATAAATATCTTTTAAGTATTCATTAATATTTTAAGTAAAGATTAATTTTTCATCGCAGAACAAAAAATAACACTTGTTCCATTCCAAAAGTGTGAGATCACGCTAAAATGGAACTAAAGCGTTGGACAAAATTCAAATTTAAAACCTCAGCTTAATCTCATCTTTTAAGCCATCATTTATATTTTAATACAATATTTTAAGTAAAAAAGACAAAATTCAAATTTAAAACCTCAACTTAATCTCATCTTTTAAGCCATCATTTATATTTTCATTATGTCAGAGGCATTTTCTTTGTTGGCTTGGGGTGAGAAAACACTGTTCACCCCAACCAATAAGAAGATTTGCCTATCTCCCTTCGAGCCAATTAGAATTTTACATTTGGTTATTCGTTGAACCAATATAAATTGGTCATATGTATACTGACTATTGGTTATTCGTCCTCTCGAACTGTCGGTCATGCAGCATCCATTTAATGGGGCTCTTGCGTACACTTTGCATGCTTGTGCAAGTGCTAGTTATTTTCCAGTGAAATTCTTGATGACATTAAAATGCAAAGCTTATGTATCTATGGAAAGAATTTTATTGATCCGATGCTTTGATTTAACATGTCTCAATATCTTTTGAAGGAATCTTGTTTCTGCAAATACATTTGGGTGTGAAGCCTCTGGATAAAACGTATACATTCACTCTTCCGCAAGAGAGGAAACATTTATCGATTTTTCCGCTAGTCGGTCTGATCTGAAAAGCGTGTTGGATCGGTAATCCAATTCCTACATGCAGTGGTGTGGCACTTCACAATGGAGTTGTCTTTAGTGCGACTTTTTGAAATTTTAGGTGCTATAATCTGGTGAAAAAAATTGAGGTAAAATCTTGGTTTCTGTTATTCAAATTGGTTTTTTCACTGTATATATGGATTCAGCACCCTAAAAAACCCTTAGGGCACTTCAATTGTGCAAGGTTACCGATCAAACTTCTATTTTCAATAAATTCCTGTCGAAATTTTGAGAAATTAGACCGGAAAAAACTACCGTAAAAGCCTTCAAAAAGTCGCGCTATAGACTACTCGCTTCGCAATGCACCTCATCTCTATGGAATCGATCTGTTGACTGCAACGTGGCTTCTGCGTGAAGACAGCTAAACCACCATCGTTTCAAATAAATAATAATAAAAAAGCGATCCATTGACCGCAACGTGGCTTCTTGGTGAGGACAGCTAAACCACCATTGTTTCAAACTAAAAAAAAAGTTATTAAGATCCAACACAACCCTTTAGGCTGCATAACACCACAACCATCTATAACTATTTAGACGAAGCATGTAGTGAACATATTCTTTTGAGAATCAATATTTATTTATTTTTGATTAAAAAAATAAAATAAAAATCAATGTCGATTCTCAATATACATTTTAGCGAACAAAATATACATTTCAATTAAAAATCGAAAAAATTTCCTAATATCAATTTCAATGTAATTTAATAGTTTGGGAAAATGCACATGAAATCTAATGATCAAGATGAACATGATATAAATGTTCAATTTTGAATGTGTTTTTATTTTATCCACGTCAACACGATATTTAATTGTCAAAAATTTATTTCCAGTTTCTTCAATTTTTTTTGGGAGTTGTCTAACGAGACGAAGCAATTGCCCGTATAGTTAAAATTGGCTGGAATTTGGGCCAAAAAAAATTGAGAAATATTACAGTAACAGTGTTTGAATCATGATTTTGATGGTTGAAATAGATTTAGCACCATCAAAAACCTCTAGGACACCCAAAATATTAAAGTTTGATAGTTATAATATGGATTTACAAAAATCCCTGCCAGATTTTCCTAGAATCTTATCGAAGTTTCCATGATTTTCAGGGCGAAAAAGTAGTCTAGTTAGACTACAACTTTTTTTTGTATCATTGGAATTTTTAGTTACATTTATTCATTTTCAAGCTATAAACGCTTAGTTTTGAATTGAAGACACCCATATTGGTTCAATTACAAGTGTTTTTATTTCATCTATGTTAATATTGTTAAAATTTCCTTCTAGTTTTTTCTATTTTTTTTTTACTATTAGGATTTTTAGTTCCATTTCTTTGGCATTTATTTGGTTTTATAGATAATTTTATAATAAATTTAAGAAACAAATTTTCAACAAATTCCTCATGAAAAAATGAAATCCATTAGCAGGATTTACTGAGAACTAAAATATTTTTTTACATTTCTCATGAAAAAATGAAATCCATTAGGCAGGACCTACGGAGCATTGAAATAAATTTTTACATTGTCACAACTTTTCTTTGTGAATGATTGTTGTAGGTTGAAACAAATATAGAGGAACATAAAAAATGTTGGTCCCCAATTAAATTACACCAAGAAGCCATATAATGACTAGGCATCCAATCAATTGCTCATGACTTTTGTGAATAAATTAAGCAAAGAATGAAATTTTCTTACACTCAAAAGGGACCCGAGAAAACCGGCAAACCATAGTGACAAAAATTTGCCTGCATAGACATGTTTTCAAACCTGCTATAGACATCTATCGAAACATGTGTGTAAACTTTTATTCTTCTCAAGCACCATCAATGCATAGAAATGCCAATGTAGCAGCTTCCAATGTCCACATCACAAATTATGATTTACTGAGTGTCCCTTTGCAGCTAACAAATCAAGATATAAATGGTGTTGTTATCATTGATCCACAACATAAATTTTTTGATATATTAAACCATTTTATTCATAGAACTCAACATATTCTATTAAAGTGTCCATGCTTATGATAAGGTAGAAGGTTTTGTGTTTCAACGTGCAAGAAATCACTAGGTAATCCTCCTTTTCTTGGGTACAAGTTTGGAAGAACTAGGACCACTTACTATATTTAACAGATGAGTTCTAAGAATGTTCAATACTACAACTAAAACCTGTGTCCAGAACCCTATGAGGACTATCAAGTTGAGACAGGTTGTTGCACACCTTTCTCTTTCAGACAAGAGCCTACAACAATTGACAAGAGCTTATCCAAGTGATAATAATAACAATCAATACCAACATTGCACACAAAACCATCAACACATGCAAAAGGTAATCGATATTATCCTTAATTGCTTAAATATTTAAAACAAATCTCAAAATTAAGATTTATCCATATCATTAAAGTAGGGATGTTACAATGTATTTTTAGTTAATATTCATTTCTATGGCTCATAAACCAACATTTTCTGGAAAATACATGAATTCCACTTTTTTTAATCTACTTTTCCTTTAAGGGAGTAAAAGGTTATGATGGAATTCATGTTGTCCCTGAAAATTACATAACACCCCTCGATCAGCACCATGTGTTATTGAATTTGTTGAATTATAGTTTTTGTAGCATCAAATTTGTTCTCGCCAAGAAATTTGGTGGAGAGGCTAGAATACATGAGATATCCAAAACTTATAAATCATTTCTAGAAATTCTGGCTAGAAGTGTCTTCTAAAGATAGGGAATATGGTTAATTAATCAGTATTAATTTAGATAAATCAAGAATAGTCTAGAAACTCACACGGATCGATTTAGAGATGATCCTAGTTAGTGATTAAGTTTTGATCTTGGACGTTGGCACCCCAACAATGGAATATAAGAGGAGGTCGATGTGGTGATAAAGAAGACACTAGTGTAGTTCAATTTCTTAGCAAATCGATTTCCAAAGAAGCAGCAAACAGTTTCTCAAGAGAGCCAGAGATCGAAGCCGTGAGAAGGGGTAGAGGCACTGAGGCTGGATGAAGTATTCCAGATCCAACGAATGCACTTGTAGAGAGGCATAATAGCCAAAGAGAAAATGACGTATGGACTGTGCAACAACTTCTAGAGGCAAGTTTGAATTGCTAAGAGGGAAAGACGTCTTCAGTTTCAGAGGCTGTGAAGGAGTCTTAGAGTGTTGGAGAAGAATTTTCCGAGCCAACAAAAGGAAAAATGACTTCATTAGAGACCAATGATAGGCTTGACGTCAAGTAGGCTACGTTGTGTAGCGCAAAGGATGACGTAGAGGGATAGAGGGATGAGTTTCTAAAGGCAGGTTGTGTCGAGCTTTGCTAGTGGGGTGAGGAAATTCCTCAGTAGATTTTTGGCATTATTTTTATCTATAGGATTTCCAGATTTCAGCATCCACTTGTACTTAGAATTTATAACTATTGCATAATAATAAAATGCTAAGTTGTTTTACCAATTTTCATGCATTAGGTTTTTCAGAGGACTTTTTTCCAAAAATAATTGTGTTAATTTTATGTGTGTGCACTAGAATTTCTTAGCTTCGAGCTTTTTATTTTTCTGCGAAATTTTACTTGTGAAGGTTGCAGTTTTTTATTTTGGTATTTTACATAGCAAATAAATTATTAAATTTAATTAAAAATTAGGAGAAATAATACCAGTTGTTGCAATAGGATTCCAGTGTAGGATTTTTCACATGGTATTAGAGCACAATTGATAAGCTAGGGAGCTCAGAAACAACGAAAGGAATTTCGCTACTCAACAAGGGCAGCTTAGTCATTCTGTCAAGGGGGGCACATTACTTGTGAAGGTTTGATTTTTCTGAGTGAGGGGCACAAAAATTTGATCTCTCCCGTTCAGGTTATTCTAGAGGTAGAGGGATCAGCTCATAGTTTTAGTTGGGAATATATTTATATGGAAGTAGAGAGTTTTGCAACAGTTGCTACAGAAAATCCAACATCAAGTGGAAGAGAGAAGAGCACACACAAAGGGAAAATTTCTCTCAGGGAACTTCTAGTCTCAAGAAGTTCGATATTTACTTATAGATTAGCAGTAGTTGTGAGAATATATTCTCACTCCATAAGGGAGTGCGAGTAGCATAGAAAAAACCGAGCATAAGGAAATATGTAGTTTTCGACAATTCATTTAGATGTCCACTGCAGGGCTTCGTGATCAAGCTAGGTTGGATGGAGCTTCCAACTACGTCATGTGGAAGGCAATAATTTCTGTCCTTCTGGACGAATTTGGCCTAAAGCATACATTGATAATGTAGTGGTGATTCCTCAAGATGTAGATCAGCTAAAAGATTACAGAAAGGAGATGGAATGGGAAAAGTGGTTGATCTTAGATGGAGTCAGGGTTGATATAGTCTCGCATATAGCTGGCAAAGATACTGCTAAGAAAATGTGGGATGCTCTCGCCACGTTATATCAGGGTACTTCCGAGCATTAGAAGATGTATCTTGAGGAGAAGTTGAGACTCATCCAGATGCATAAAGGGGATGGCATATACCCCTACCTTACCAGCATTCAGGAGGTCTGATACTAGCTATCAGTTGTTGGAGCAACGCATAAACCTTCAGAGCTAGTCTAGTTAGCTCTCAACTTTGTCTCTAAGGATTGGAAATTCTTCATAAAAATTACATTGGCCAGAGACACACTACCAGGATGAGACAGGGTGTGGGCTGATTTGCAACAGGAGGAGTTTAGATGATATCTTCTAAAGAGCCCAATCAGTGGTAGTAGTAACAATGAATCAAAAATAGTGTAGGAGGAGGAGAATGTGACCCTCACATCTAATGGTCCTAGTCAAGGACAGGGGATGTAGAGGAAGAAGAATAAGGACCTCTCAAAGGTCAAGTGCTTTAAGTGTGGGGCACTACAGTGTCTAGTGTCATGTCAGGAAGAAGTACAAGGAGGAGAAGTAGGACCAACACTCAGCTTCAATAGAGATCAATAGGCTTTCCTCCAAGTTGGAGGAAGGTTTCTCTATGTTCATTGATATACCTCTAGGACTAAGGTGAGGTGGCTTGGAGTCGTAGCCCAAGAGAGCTACAAATGGGCAGGATACTTGAGGATTCCACCTCTTGGATCAATACCTTGGTATGGGGACCCATAGTATTTAGTAGAAGGATGGATCAATGGTAATAGATATAGTCAAATGTCAAAGTGATAGTTGCAGAGACTAGTAGCAGTCAGATACTAGGGAGCATAGTGCAAAGTTGGGAACATTTCAGAGTAGCACAATGCAAATTCAGGAGCAATGCAGATTCTTCAGTGACAGGCAGAGGCTAGTAGCAGTCAAGACTTGGGTGACAGATGAATCATATTTATCACAAATTATTCAATATTTTGGATGTTTTTCACTTACAAATGTTTCATAGTAGCAACAACAAATTTGCAGTGCAGATGTAGTGTTGGAAGCAGAATAGCATGGTCAGTAGCAACACAAATGTAACATATATCAGATTTGTGTAGTAGTTAGTGGGAAGCAGCAGCCATACACAACAATGTGCCAATAGATGCTGCAAAGATAGGGTGTTGTGGCAAGGTGTGAAACATTAGAACACATTCCTTGCTAAGAGGGAGTGTTAGTTTTTGTAGCGTCATATGTGTTCTAGCCATGAAATTTGGTGGAGAGGCTAGAATACATGAGATATCCAAAACTCAAAATAGTTTCTGGAAATTCCAACTAGAAGTGTCTCAATTATGTTACTAACCATTTTTTTAATATTTCCTAGGTCTAAACTTATGTAATATGGTTAATTAACCAGTATTAATTGAGATAAGGCGAGAATAGTCTAGAAACTGACATGGATAGATATAAATATGATCCTAACCATTGATTAAGATTTAATATTGGTCGTTGGTGCTCCAACATTGGATTATAAGAGGAGGTCGATGTGGTGATGGAGAATACACTTGTGCAGTTCGATTTCTTGGAAGAACGATTTCCATAGTAGCGGGAATCAGTTGCCGGAGATAGCTAGAGATCGAAGAAGTGAGAGAGGGGAAGAGACAATAAGGATGGAGGAAGTATTCAAAATCAAGCAAGTGAATTTGTAGAGAGGCAAAAGAACCACAGAGAAGCTGATGCAAGGATTATGAAGCAACTTTTAGAAGAAAATTTTAATTGCTGAGAGGGAAATACATCTTCAGTTCCAGAGGCCAGGAAGGATTCCTAGAGTGTCAGAGAAGAATTTTCATAGACAACAGAAGGTAGAATGAATTCATCAGAGACCAATCATAGGCTTTACGTCAATAAGTCTGCGTAGTGCAGCGCAAAGGGTTAGAGGGTCAAGTTTCTGAAGGCATTTCATTTTGGGGTTTACCTGTGGGGTGAGGAAATTCCTAAATATATTTTTAGAAGTACTTTTCTCTATAGGATTGTCAGATCTTGACATCTAGTTGTACTCATAATTTATTATTGCTGCATAATAATAAAACCCTCATTTGTTGCACCGGTTTTCGTGCATTTGGTTTTTCTAGGGACTTTTGTCCAAAAAAAAATGTGTTAATTTTATGTGCGTGTACTAGCATTTATTAGCTTCTGGAATTTTATTTTTCCACAAAATTGTATTTGTGAAGGTTGTGGTTTGTTTGTTTCGATATTTGTCATAGTAGATAATTTTTTAATTAATTAAAAATTAGGAGAAATAATACCAGCTATTGTAATAGGATTTCAGATTTGGAATTTTCACATTGAATTATCATATGCATGAACAAGACCAATTACTCATGTTTGATCTCGATCACCTTCAATATGATGGTGAAGGCCGAGCTATAATGGTGGAGACCATTGGCCAAGCATGCCAACATCTGCATGGGAAATATCAGGTGAAGAAACCTTGAGATCTCAAGGTTGCATCTGGTTGTGACGAAAAAAATAATACAGATAACGCATAACATGATTCTTACCTATGTTCGGTAAATGAAATATTATTGACCATCGGTTACCATTTTAGTAAGAAATTCTAATGCATTTCGATAAATTGTAATAGGCTTGTACTTGTGTAACAAGCAGGAGATAGATTTTTTACTAAATAATTTATTTTTTTCGTTGAAACATGATTCACGCTCCACAATAAAACATTTAAAATAGAGAGAAGAGGTGTAACTTCACCACATACTTTTCCAACACCTCCAAATACTTTTTCTTCTGAATCTCATAAAATAATTTCATGGATTATTGGTTATTGTCCACTTTTGCAAATTCGGAAAGATGCCTCTCAAATTCCTCCTGGTATTTCATCGTCAAATTACTTCATATTAAATAAAAATTTTGACTCTTTTTCAAGCTTCTTCCAAACAGAATCCAGTCACGAAGAGGGGTATGAAATACCCATTCTAGGTTCCAAAACAACACATGTAGTAGTAAAAAAGAAAACCAAACAAAAAAATTATCCACTTACTTGTGAACGGTATCCTTGAATTTTTCTCATCCAGGAATTGCAAGATTAGGAAAACCAACTCTTTGTTAAGGGAAGACATGAAAGGGGATCAATAAAATTCCCTTATCCAACAAAATGTATGATATTAACTGTCCTTCCCATTAATTTACTGATGAGATAAAAATGCATTTAAAGGACATTGAATCTTAGAGCTATGGGAATTGATATTTACCTTGTTCGACTTCGCCCTGTCAACATAAAACTCTGCATGCATCCCACCAGGTCCACTACTTATTTTCTAGGTCCAGTAGCATATTTTCTTAAATATAAAGCAAAACAGTGCATCGATGAGTTGTTTCAAGCTAAAATATTCATTGTTCTGCCTACCGTAATCAGTGTATGCAATAAAAAATATAAATGAAGACATACAATTTCACTTTAATTTAATGAATTTAGGTTATCTTCAGTGAAACATATTAAAATTACTGAGATTCACCTGCATTGATTTTACGGTATTATCAACGACTAAAGGCAGAAATATTTCTATTTATTCCATTGGTTGTCCCTTCATGAATTCATCATTGAGGTCAATCCTGCGAATCTCGCCCACCATAAATAATGCATTTGTAGAACATTACCCAAATCTTGTTGCAAAATGTAGCAAGAAAGGCTCAATTTGACTTTGCCTTGGTCAAATTGAGAAAATTCGAATTTCCACATTAGCAGACAACTTGGAGGCAGTTAACTAGGTGCCATGGCTCTTATCACCAACTTATCTCAATAAATTCAAGTTAGAGGGAATGGAGTTCAGTTAAGCATGTGTGATTACTAATTTGTAACAATCAAAGTCAATTATTTCCTATTGTATTTAGTTAAACTAGTTCTAACTGTTGAAAGAAGTAGTGGAAGGTAAGTTGTGCATTGGGATAATAGTCTAGAACTTAGTGATATTCTAGTTAACTGATAAATTAGTTGAAAATAGCTTATTGCATGCTAAGAATTTGAATTCCTCGGTTGTGGTGGATATTCCAAGGCAATGTACAATTAATTATATAAAATATTCAGCTTATAGTTTAGAGTATTGGTCAGTTGATCAATCCTTGGGATTTACACAATCAATTTGGAGGAAATTCCTAAATAATAGGAGCCTATTTCCTCATTAATTGTGAAAGGAAATTGGAGATAGTGCATGAACCACAAGTGTGGGAAGCACATGTTCAAGCATCACAAGTGCAGACAGCGCGAGTACGAGCAGCATGAATGCAAACATAGTGAGAACACGATTACTCTTGTAGTTTGTCCTTAGAGTAAGAGATCATAATTATAATTTTATCTCAATTCACTTGATTAATGCAAATGGGGTTAAGGGATTTTTAACAATTTCCTTCCCCTAGAAACATCTACATACCTGTGTATTTGGTGATGCATGTTTGAGAATGTTTTTCTAAATTGTGAATTAATTTTCGCAAAGCAGTAGAGTAGAATTGTGCCTCTTCATTTAGATTAAAATTTGTTGAGTATTTGAAATTCTATCACCAATTTTCTACACGGTGTCAGATCAGGATTAACATTAGAACAAGAATTTCAAAGTTGTTCCTTAGGAGGTTCGAATTTGCAGCTTTAGTGTAGTAGTATCTCTTTAGAGTTGGGAGAATGAAATTAAACATTCTGAGATTAGAGTATGCCTTGGAAGGCAACTCAAATTTCATTTCATAGAATATCACATGGAGAGAGTGCTTGATGGCAACATATTGGTGGAATATGTCAAGACATACATTATAAACCAAGATTAGCTGATGCACATAACCTAACCCAATGGAAGAAAGATGTATCCAAAGAGAGGAGAATAATATTGCAAGGAGTGTGAGACCACATTGTCATAAATCTCCATGGGAAAGAAACTCCTTTGACAATGTGGAATGAACTGACAAAGCTATTTGAGAACAATAGTGATCATAGAAAACTGGTCCTCACAGACAAACTTCGAAACATCAAGATTCAAAGAATTATATTATTTTGCAGTATCTCACCACATTTACACAAGTTTGGGACAAGCTTGGAGGTGTTGGTGTGAATGTTGCAGAGGATGATGTGATGAGCCTAGCTCTTCAAGGCCTTCCCAAAAGTTGGCATAGCTACCAGGACTCATTGAACGGGATGGAAAAATTACTGAATTGAGAATTCTTATGGTATGAATTGGTACAAGAAGAGACCAGGTGGAATACCAGAGATAGATTCTCATTCAAATAAGAGGAAGAGGACTTAGCTCTATTTGGAAAAGGATTGAAGGGAAACGGTAAGAAGTTCGAAGGTGAGGTTGAATCCAACCAAGGGGACAAGAAGAAAGACTTGTCCAAAATAAAATGCTTCAATTGTCATGAATTCTAGCACTATGCTACAAAGTGGCCACAAAAAGTCTATCAAGAATAACTAAGAAGGAGCAGCAGGTGAAGCATTAGCTACACAGTTTGAGCTATACTTTACCCTTATCACATGCATATCCATCACGATGATGGGCAGTGTGTGATACTTGAACTTTGGTTCCTCGTTCCACATAACAAGGTGTAAAGAATTTTTCAGTGGTCTGGAGGAGAAATATCTCCAGATGCATATTGAGCTTGGGGATGACGGAAGGTATAGTGCTACCAAGATTGGTATAGTAATCTTTAAGATGGATTCAAGATCCCCTCTTTGCCTCAAAGATTTCATGTTTTTACCAGGCCTTAAGAAGAACGTCATCTCTATAGAAGTTTTGGAAGACCGTGGCTATGATGTAATCTTTAGTAAAGGGAAATCCTTTCCTAGAAAAAAATCTACCAGGAAAGTGAAGCAGATAAGTGTTTGATTCTAGAACCTATATATACTTGAGGTGGGAGAATTTGCAACCTTGATGAGAAAGCCAGAGATTAGAGATGTGGCGGTTGAGAGGGAGAAGGATACACCTCTCAAAATGGAGCCTCAGGCAATTAGCAGTTGGGTTGACCAACAAGATGATGATGATGAGGACTAACCAAAGAGATCCACTAGAAGGAGAGTTCAAGCCAAGTGGGCAGAGGGAGAAATTGCAACTATACCTCTAGGAGTGAGGTGGGGCGATCTAGATCCTTAGCCCCATAGTTGCATGGATTGGGAAGGGTTCATTGAGGCATTATCCTCATGGATCATTACTTGATACAGGGCCAAAAATATTTAGTAGCAGGAGGATCAATGTTAGATACTAAGTAGTGCAGAGAAGTGTTGAAAACAGAGAAGGAGGTTGAGTAGCAGTGTCAATAACAACACATTTTTCCCAGTAGATAGTTGCAGACACAGTTGATTCAATGTTTTTTTTGGATGTTTCTCAGTTGCATATGTTGCAGTAGAATTACCAACAGTGAGAGGTGTTTATACAGTACATTTCATAGATGTTGGATAGGGGTGGTTCATAATCCATTTATTTCTAAGAGGAAGCGATGAAAAATGTAGCAAGAAAGGCTCCATTTTTCTTTGTCTTAGTTAAATTGAGAAAATTCAGATTCCACAATAGCAGACAACGTGGAGGTATTTAACTGAGTGACATGTCTCTTGTCACTCAGTTAGCTCAGTAAATTTGAGTTATAGGTCTTGGAGTTTAGTTAAGCATGTGTTATTGCTACTTTGTAGCAATCAAAGTCATTTATTTCGATTTGTATTCAGTTAAACTAGTTCTAACTATTGATAGAACTAGTGGAAGGTCAGTTGTGCAGTGGAAAAACAGTCTAACTCAGTGATCATCCAGTTAACTAATAAATGAGCTCAAAATAGCTAGTGCATGCAAAGGGTTCAGATTCCTTGGTTGTTGTGGATACTCCAAGGCAGTGTACAATTAGTTATATACAAGATTGAGTGTCTAGCTTAGATTATTGATCAAGTGATCAATCGCTGGGAATTACACAATAAATTTGGAGGAAATTCCTAAAGAATAGGATCCTATTTCCTTAGAAATTTCACAAGGAAATAAAAGCGAGTGCAGGAAACGTGAGTGCGGGAAGCATGAGTGCAAGTAGCTCAAGCGCAGGAAGCGCATGTGCAAGAAGCGCGAGTGCATGCAAAGTGAGAACAAGTTTACTCTTGCAGTTTGTCTTTAGAGTGAGAGATCGTAATTGTAATTGTTTCTCAATTCACCTAATTAATGCAATAAGACTTAAAGGGTTTTTAGCAACTTCTTTCCCCTAAAAATATTTTCGGACCTGTGTATTTGATGGTGCATGTTTGTGAATGTTGTTCTAAATTGTGAATTAATTTTTGCAGAATAGCATTATGTCTCTTAATTTAGATTAAAATTTCCTTTTTTTTTGCAATTATATCACCAAATGTCTATAATGATAACTCAACAAACCAAAAAAACACCCAAATCACCGCCAACATTCCAAAATCCCATTGGGAAAGACGTTTCAGATGCCCATGCTAAAGCCACGTTACCATTGGCCAAAAGAACCGATTGACCTCCACCGCCATGTTACCACACCTCATTGCACTTCCACTCATCGTAGCTAGTGGATTAAGAGTACATTCCATCCTGGCTATGTCTAAACAAAAATGAAATTCATGCAATCGACATCCAGTCAAGGTTGAAATATATACACCTATGGGTGAATTAACTAATTTTATAGTTTCCATATAATCGTTGATGAAATATATATATATATATATATGAATGTGGTTTCGAAATGGAATATCAAAAACTAAATTTGAGTTTTTGACCCGCCCAAAAATTGTAAATTGAATACTAGTTTTCTAGAAAAAAAAATTGTATTTACATGGATAGCTAAGCCTATATTGAAATTAGGCGTGAGAAATTTTGAGTTTTCATAAATAAAAAATTTCCTCTAACTCTAATTCACAACGGATTAGATTAAAAGTTTCACAAATGAAAATTCACAATTTTCAATTTCAAAAGAAAAATAACAAATTAAATTAAATACTTATTTCATTTTCCACCTATAGTGGCTGCTTCCATTATCTTTTGTCGCCGTTTTGATTTAACTCCTTATTAAGGTGTTTCGACGGCCGAGACATATGAACTGATATCCCAACGGAAAACACAGGGTTAATGGTATCAACTCCTTAATAAACTAAATAGGGTTATTGCAGTGCATTACAATTCGTTGTCATTGCTCTATTTGAACAATCATATATATATATATATATATTGAAGTAATTTAAAGTAAAGAAGTATTATATAAATTATGAAGATGATAAAAAAATAAATGTTAATATTTTTTTTAATTAAATTGTGATATTAGAAGTTATTATTATTAATAAAATATAAATATAAAAATAATTAAAAATAAGAAATAAATAGATAAATATAATTACATAATTTTAAAAATAAAATAAACTTTATAATATAAAATAAATAACTTCATTTAATATTATAAATAATATAAAATAAATAATTATGTTTAATTCTTAATTCTCGTGGAGACTTTACTTTATATTGTCGAGGTGGTTTTGATTTTGATACATTATCCATTAAATATTACTTTGATTACATAAAATAAGGAGACATTATTTTATATTTTCCATGTGGTTTTTATTTTGCTATATTATCTATTAATTATTATTTTATTTTTTAAAGATATGTTTCAGAATTTTGTCAATAAATTTAATTCTAAATAATAAATACATTAACATAAATTGTAATATTTACTAATGTGGTTGTGCTACTTATGGTAATTGAAGATGTCATTTCTAATTTTATATAGGAAAAAATACATAAAATAATACAATATAAAATCGACAACTTAACTTTATTAGGTAGAATAGGTATTAAATAAATAAATTATTGTTTTAATATATTATTATTATTATTATAAAGGGATAGTTTAATCATTAAACTTTTTGGTTTCAAAACAGAAATTTTTATAAGTTTGTGATTTCAAGTTATTTAGAATGAGGATAATATTAAAAACATTATTACTTCCAAATTTAAAGAAAGGTTATGGGAAGATGAGAAGTTAGAGGGAAAAATGATGCTAAGACACTATAAGGAGGTGATCAACCCCAATCTGGATAATCAAAATTCTCTTTTTGTCTTGACCAATGCTAAGAAGAGGATGAACATTGTCAAGATAAGATCTAATTCTCATGAGCTTCAAAGTGAAACTGGGTGTTGTTCAATGAAAGAGTCTGCTACCTTTGCGATACTAAGAGGGTTGAAGATAAAAAGCATTTTCTCTTAGACTACCCTTTCTCACATTCATTCAAATTTTAAAAATATTTGTCACACTACCAACCTTCCTAACTTGTTAAGTCAACAAAAATGTAGTGGTCTAGGAAAGCTTCTCTGCCTTCTTTTCGATTATAGAAATAAAATATTAAAGAATTTCAACTAATTTTTTACATTCTTAAGGCTCGAATAGACCATATTGGTCTTAATGGACATTAAACATCATCACCATCATCATATATATGTTCAAATAATCTCAAATTTATGATTCCAAGAAATCTTTACTAAATTTAAAACAAAACCAATTAAAAAATATATCTAAAAAATTAAAAATATTGAAGAACTAGATTAATATAAAATATTACGATTTAATTGATTTTTTTTTTTTTTTTAGTTTGGCAGGAATACATCTTCAACATTTCCAATATATCACCTCGATCAAAACATGGAATTGAACAAGTGACTTCACATCAAGGAGTGGCTTAACAGAGCACCCAACCACTGTCTATCCAAGACCCCATGGAAAATTTAATTGAATATATAATTTTAAAATTATTTTTACATAAAATACAAATGACTATAGCTATAATTGTTGAATTTAAATTTTAAATAATGATATTTTGAAAAAAGTTCAAATTTTACTAATCAAAATAAATTTTAAAACATGATAATATTTTGAGGTTTGTTGGGTGTTATCCCTAAGCTTAGGACCACTAAGGATTGGTTGGAATAAATTAAATGTGATATTAGAGTAAAGCAAGGGTGTCCCTTATCTCCTACGCTTTTTGGCATATGCATTGATATGCTAAAAGTGTGTTTAAAGATGCAAGTTGTGTTGGCTCGACGCTAACTCTTCTCTTTTATGTTGATGATATTGTTCTTTTGGAAAGAAATTATTATGATCTTGGAAAGAAACTAAGGATCCTCCCAAAATTTTGCTCCAAAATGGATATAACTACGTGATAAGTAAATCCAAAAGTTTCACATATGATATGTTGATATATGAGAGCAACTTCCTTAAAGAATATCCTTCATACAAATCTCTAGGAATTGACACCCATCATAAGCTCAATTGGAATCACAACATTGAGAAAATGATAAGTGGAGGTTGGAAATCTTACTATGGGATTTAAAACAATTGTAAGTCAACATATCTTTGGATTTGGGGTAAAAAAAAATCTGCAATTTGAGTCGTTCATCACTCTTATTCTTTTATATGGATGTGAGGTTTGGCGTTGTAGTATATCGAGAGATTCATGGAGGGAGATTGAATATATCCAAAATTAGTGTATAACTTACAACATCAAGATTCAAGGAAATATTTCCTACCCTATTTTCCTAATTGAAGAAATAATTTCCCCTCTTAAAAGCATCGCTATGACTAGGTATACTATGTATAATGAGAAGTTATGCAACATGGATTCCAATAGGTTTCCTAAAATTGTTTCTAACTCTAACCAATATCACTACCTTTGACTCAAGCAAGAGTGGCATAAGAATTCTTAGTTTTGGTTGAACTATTGGGGAATAAAGGAGCAAACCATTTTGCAAAATCCAATGGTATTAAAAATATTATTACTTCGAACTTTAAGGATATATTGTGCGGAAATAAAGGGATAGAGGGAAAAATGTAACTATGTTATTATAAGGGGATGATCAACCCCAATTTTGAAAGCCAAAATGACCTTTCTTCCTTGACTAGTGTTAAGAAGAAAATGAACATTGTCAAAATATGAACTAATTGTCATTAACTTCATGGCAAAATTGGGTTGGTCAATTCCCAAAATGCCATGGGATGAAAGAGTTTAAGAAGGCGAAGATGAGAAGCACTTTCTCTCAGATTGTCAATATTATACTCACATTCAATCTAATTTTCAAAATATTTGTCGCACTACCAATCTTCACGACCTTTTAACTTAGAAAAAGTGTAGCAATCTCAAAACACTTCAATCACTCTTTCTTGATGACAAAAATAAAAAGTTATATAATTTTGACTAATCTCTTATCTTTTTAAGGTCCAGTAAACTACATAAATTTTATCATTAAACATAATCATTATCATCATTTTCTTATAAAAAATATATTTTTATTCACTTTTAAAAAATAAATAAAGATAATATTTTATAATATTTATTTTATAAAAAATGTATGTTTTTTCTATATTATTTCTTTTATATAAAAGAGTATATTTTGTTCGGTTGCTTTTGAAAGTGAATGACCTCTTAATAAATTGAAATCTAACGATTCCATTCTTGAAAAAAAAACGAAAATCTTAACATTAGCTATTTCGTCTATCTTGTGGATCTCTTGTAATAAAGGCACGTAATATTTGTTATATTTAATTATTTTTTAAGTCTTATTTAATAGTAATATGATGCTTTTGTCTGCAAGTTTGTGTGGGTAGAATAAACAAGAGAAACTCGAAATATGTCTCACAATTTGATTTTCAAGTTGACATTTCAAGTCTAGAAAACTCTTTATCGAGGTAATATGTAATATAATGTTTTAATATCTCGAATGCAGGTGCTTGCTAGTGAAAGAGTGAGCCACTAGGCAGCGATGTGGAGAGACATTTGGCTGCTCCATGTGATCACTTCTAGGAAAAAGGATCGTCTTAAATATTGGCATGAGGGAGCCACTAACTCAACCTCCACCACCCTTTCCTCGACATACCAGCCTTGCATTGCATTTACGTCGCTTGCCATGGTCATTAAGCCCGTCACCTCGGCCCTCTCGTACTTTGGCCCTCCCGTCTATTCTAAGTGCATCTATCTATATTTCTTCCTCTGCCTCTAGTGCAAGGTCCTCTCTCGTCTAAGCCCAGCCTTCGTTCCAGAAGTTGCTCATCTTGAGAGCCTGCTTCGGCCCCCACTTGGTCCGGCGGCTCGGCTCCTAGACAATTATGCCTCGGCGACACAGAATGAGGTGCAAAAGAGCTGGGGGGTGCGACCAGCCTTCCCATCCTCCACTACTGCTCTTCCAGGGCCGCGACCTGAACCTTTCCATCAGCTAGAACGAGCTTGATAGCACCCCCCTGTTAATTTGAACACCCAACTCTCCCTACATCTCCCTGCCCCTGCTTCGCCTCCCTCCATCTCCTGCAACAAGAAAAGGCCGTGTAAATCCACCATTCCTCCTGAGCCTTCCTTCATCCCCCGTAATATGAAAGGCCCTCCTTATGAAAAGCACCTCCATTGGTAGCAAATATTCCAAGGATAGCTCCGCAATAGTGATGGTATTAGCTCGCATTAGGAGATGAAGGCAACAAGGATCAATTCAGGGTCGCTTTGCTTCGCTCCACGACCAATCTCAACATCCCGCACGCCACATCCTCAACCCTCTTGCCACGGGCCGAGCAAGGATATGGAGGATGGGGGCCACGTGTGCAAAATTGAGGAATAATTTCCCACCTCCAACAACGAGAACAAGGTGTTCTCCTTAGGTTCGGCTTTTTCAACCCCATTAGCATGCCCATGTTTAGGAATTGTTCCACAATGTGACTCATGTTCTATTTTGATAACCAAATCATGGTTTCCCCGCTTTGGGTAGCAAACAGGTTTCTGTTTTTAAGGACTCGGACCTCGAACGTTACCCAACTTTGGTGGAAAAACTCACTTTTGGATTTGAACTTGCCAAATCCACAGGAAGAGACTCGTAATTTTTTGTTCTATATGATATAATAGAAGTAGCTTAACTTAGAAAAAAATCTAATATTTTAATAAATTGTAATATAATTTTCTAATTTATTTTATAGTGAATTATTTTTATAAATTTTAATTTGATAATTTTTTTATTTATATTATATTTTAATATTAATTTTACTAATATTAGTACAATTATATTAGTAAATATATTTGATATACGCAAAAGACATATAATTATAATTATTATTATTAATCAATATTATTATTTAAGTTTTATTATATTATTAATTAATAAATAATAAATGATAATTAATTAACTATTAATTAATTAAATATTGCTATTAATATTGTTTATTAGTATATACTTTATTAATAATTAATAATTAATTAATTGATTCATAATTAATTAATAAATAATAATAATAATTAACTAATTATTTTTATTATTTATTAATATTGCTTTATTAATATAAATATTGTTTTGTTTATTTATTAATATAAAAATTGTATTTTTTAACTTATATTAATTAATATTAATTGTTTAAATTCAAAGATTTATATTATAATAAACACAAGGTATTAATACTAAAACCCAAGGGTATAATATTAAACCCCGGGCGATTTATATTATAAACCCAAAGTATATAAACTCTAAGATAAATATTATAAACCTGAAAATAAACATGGTCTCACATGTTTTACCATAATATATTCATAATAGACAATCTTTGTCACAATGTGACATATGACCATGATTGATTTTCATATAGAGATGGTCATTGTCACAATGTGACATTTGACCATGGTTGCACATGATTGACCATGATTATAAACCCAAGTGATTTATATTAAAATCCATAGGATTAATATTATAAAACTTATGAATAATTTTATACCCTAGGAATATGAACCCTTAGATTGATAAACCCAAGGGATTGATAATATAAACCTAAGGGAATAATAAACCGAAGGATAAACTCAAGGGGATAATATTAAGCTCAAGGGATAAATATTATAAACCCATGCAATATAAACCCTAAGATAAATATTATAAACCCTAAAATAAACATTATTAACCATGATTGATTTTCATATTGAATTTTTTTTTGTAACAATACAACTTTGGACTATGGTTGATCATGATCGACTTTCATATTGAGAAAATATTTGGCACAATATGACATTAAGTAATGGTTGGCCATGCTCGACCATGGCTGATTTTCTTACATTGAGACAATATTTGTCACAATTCGACGTTGGATCATGGTTGACCATGGATGACCATGGTTGTCACAACATGACGTTGGACCAAGAGACAATATTTTTCACAATGTGACCATGGTCGACTATGGTTATCACTCATGGTCGACCATGATTTATTTACATATTGAGACAATATTTGACATAATGCGACAAAGGAACATGGTTGACCATGGTGGATTTTCATATTGAGGTAATCCTTGTCACAATGCGATATTTTTTTATTTTCATATTGACAAAATATTTGTCACAATATGATGTTGGACCATGGTTTACCATGATCATAAATCCAATAGATTTATATTAAACCCAAGGATTAATATTATAAACCATAAGAACAATATTATACCCTAGGAATATGAACCCTTATATTAATAAACGCAAAGGAATGATAAAACCCAATGGATTAATACTAAAAACCAAGGATTATAAACCCAAGGGAATAATATTAAACCTAATGGATAAATATTATAAACTCCAAGCGATATAACCCTAAAAATAAACATGGGTGACCATGTTTAACCACTAGTTTATTCTCATATTGACATAATATTTTCTAGAATGCGACATTGGATTGCCAAACTTGACCAAGATTGGATTTTTGGTACAAGACAACCTGCACAATATGAAATTGGACAATTGTTTTCCATTGTTAACCATGGTTTATTTTCATATTGAGACAATATTTGTCACAATGAACGTTGGACCATGGTCGACCATGGATGACCAAGGTTGCCTGCCAATGACGTTGGACCAAGAGATAATCTTTATCACAATGTGGCCATGGTTATTGACCATGGCTTCCACCATGGTTTATTTTTATATTGATATAATCCTTCTCACAATGTGACATTGGTTGATTTTCATATTGAGAAAATATTTTTCATAACGTGATGTTGGACCATGGTTGACAATGATTATAAACCAAAGGGATTTATATTAAACCATAGGATTAATATTATAAACTCTATAAGAAATATTATACCCTAGGAATATGAACCCTTAGATTAATAAACCCAAAGGATTGATATTATAAAACCAAGGGATTAATATCAAAAAACCCAAGGATTAATACCGATACCGAAAGGGATTGTAAACCCAACAAATAATAATGCTTTTTTTGTAAGTTTGGTAGTTCCTTTCATTTTTTTCACTTTTTCACTTTTTTTCTTTTTCTTTTTTTCAACTCTATTTTCACCAACATGTCCAGACACATCAACCTCAATCGTGAAGGGAATTGAACCCGTGATGAGTGCTATAACAACCCACCTCATCACCATTTAAACAAGACCCCACGGACAACCCAAAGAATAATGTTAAAACCCCAGGGATTAATATTGTAAAACCTAAGGTATATAAATCCTAAGATAAATAATATAAATCGTGACATAAATTTTATAAACCAAATGTACATAAATGTGACATCGGGACCATGGTTGACTATGATTATAAACCCAAGGGATTTATATTGAGCTTGAGGATTGATATTTTGAACCCTATGAATAATATTATACCCTAGGAATATGAAATCTTATATTTATAAACCCTAGGATCAATATTATAAACCCAAGGGAATAATAAATCAAAGGGATTATAAACCAAATGAGATAATATTAAACTAAATGAATTAATAATATAAAATCAACATATATAAACCCTAGGATAAATGTTTTAAACCCTAAAATAAACATGGCTTCCCATAGTTTATGATGGTTTATTTTCTTTAATACACGATATTTATGATTATGTGCCGTTGGACCTTTGTTTTCAATGGTCGACTATGGTTGTCACAATGTGATGTTGGACCATGAGACAATATTTGTCATAATGCGACCATGATTATTGACCATGATTTACCATGGTTGACCATGATTGATTTTCAAATCGAGACAAATTTTCTTACAATGTGACATCGACCATACGATCATAAACTCAAGGGATTGATATTATAAACCTAATGGAATGATAAACCCAAGGTATTAATACTATAACCCCAAGGGATGATAAACCCAATGGTATAATATTAAACCCAATGGATTAATATAAAACCAAGGTATATAAACCCTCAAATAAATATTATAAATGCTAAAATAAACATGGTTGAACAAACAACTAAGGGTTGATTTTCATATTGACATAATCTTTGTCACAATGTGATGTCGACCATGTTTGGCCATGATTTAGTTTCATATTGAGATAATATTTTTCAAAATGTGACATTGGATCATGGTTGAACATGGTTGATTTACATACCGAGACACTATTTTTCACAATGTGAAATTGGACTCATGGTTGATCCTGTGGCTCCAAACACACTATAAGGTCAAAGAGGGCTTATAATGTCTTGAAAATCAAAGTGGTTAGATTTCTATCGAACTATATCCAAATCGAAGTTCTCATTTCCCTTATTCCAATGGTGTAAATCACAACTCCAATATGAGGTTGTACGAAGAAGTTAGAGATGTTCACAAAGTTCTCGTCAAATTCGGTCATGGGCCAAGTTTAAGGATCCTCCAAATCACGAAGACCCGGGCCCATGGAATCCAGATCCCGAGTGTGGGAGAATTGATGTTTAATTTTCCCAATAACCCTTAAATTTGGCAAAGTAAATTTGATATATATATATATATATATATATATATATATATATATATATATAATAGGGGTACAGGCCGCCACCCCCGCCACCCCGCACTATGGTTATGGAAAGAATATGTAAATAAATTTAAAAGGTTGGACGGGCCGCATGGAGTGGACACCACCCACCAATCATAAGAATATGTATATAAACCATGACTATATATATTAACCGGTAGAACAATGGAACATTCCGTAATCGTGTTACAAATGGGCCACCAAATATATATATATATATATATATATATATATATATATATATATATATATATATATATATCTAAGTTTGCCGATAATAATAAAATAGTCAACTATTTTGGGGAGGCCAGGGATTCAACCCCGGGCCTCGCCGAACTAGCCTGGCGAAGCAATTAACGAGCCATGGGCTCGGTTCCCTTGGTGGTCCACCAACGGACTTGCATTTAACCCTTCAAAAATTCAATTGTACTCGCAGGCGCAAAGGAAGAGGAGCAGATAGAGGGTGGAACCATGAAGATAGGCGCTTACAGTAACCCTAATCATGGTATCATCTTGTTGTGTCAGCATAAACAACCTCCCCATTTCAAAATTTTAGAATAAATTTTACTTTAGAAATAGGTCCCTTTCCTTTTAGATAGAAATAAAAGACTTTGAGTAAATCCGATTATTTCATATAAAACAATAAAAATATTCATTCGTTTAAAAACTCATATATCGCATATCGCATATATCGGATACAAGTGAACAAATGACGTTGAATTTTTCCGATCCGATGAACTATCAAAGTCTTATATCGCATCGGCACAAAGCAGAAGTATTCATGTTAAAAAGCCCGATGTGATAAAGTAAATCGTAATTGCAAATCGCATGGTCTTAAAAGTTTCACTTTTCTTATGCAAAACTCTAATGCGATGTAACCTAATCGCAATTGAATTCAAAAAGTTATCCTTCATTCGACTTATTTACAAACTCGATGCGATGTGATTCATCGAAATTGCACTTCAAAGAAGCAACATAACATTTATTTGATTTATAAACCTTATGCATCGAAAATCGCATTTCTAAAAGGATACATTTCATTCGCCTATTTCATAAAAGCCGATGCGATGCGATTCATCACAATCACATTTCGCAGAAAACATCACGTCCACTTATTCTCAAAAACTCCGATGTGATGGGACTCACCCATCAGCATCACAATATCAAATTGGCGGAAATCATATACAACTTAATTCCTTTGGGAATGTCCGATGTGATATACCATCATCGCAATCGCAAATCGGCGGATCATATGAGATGATATTTGATTCCCTTTCGAAACCTCCGATGTGATGGATAGTTAAGTATTTTTTTATTGCTATTTTCACCGCATATATTATTTATCAATTGCAATTTGAAAATCCAAAATGAAAGTTTTACGTTAACATTTCAAATTGTCGATATCTCGATTGTACGATCATTATTAATTAGAAAATAAAATGATTTATGTTGATCGACCCCATATGAATGCGTGAATGTGACTCTTATGGAGAGAATTTAAGTTTAAGAAGAGTTAATCAATTGGGATCATTAATACAAAAAATTTAACACAGCTTGTTCTTCTAACTTCATTCCTTCCCGTTCTAAAAGCTTTTTCTTACGACAGAGTCATAGACCCAACCCTTTCGTTCGCCAATGAAACATACCAGACGCAAAAATGTCTAAGAAATTTAAGAAAGCAATAACTGCCATCGCCGCAAATATTATTCCTACTCCCATGAAAATAAAGAAAAACCAAGGCCTAAAATCAAGTCAAGTATAGATACCGCATGCCGTGTCTCGTGAAGCTTTTCCCCGGGAAGAAGTGTATAATTTGATTGAAGCGTTAAAAACCCACTATAACAGAGGTAAAAGTGACAAAAGATTTCGTATATAGACGACTCGTACTTGATTCTCGAGACTCCTCTCAAAGCACTTGCAAATCATTTTCTTCACAGAATTGGGTGTACGGTGAATATGTTCCCCTATTATGATGTAGTATGATGGGTGATAGACAATATCACCATCACAAACAGAACCTTTGTCTCACCAAGGAACAAGTTTTGGGTATTTTAGGAGTGAAGATATCAAAGCGATGTACCATCTCCCAACCGTGTAGTCTACAACAAAGCTTTCATAGCAAACATTTCTCGTCCAAGAAATTGAGTTTACTCGCACCCATTAAATATCGAGACGAGCTACTTGAGAAACATAAAAATGAAGCATCATGTGTATGTACTCCATGGAGTCTCGCACCCCCATATTTCTAAGGCCGCTACAATGATGTGTGTGGACTCTTGGGAATGACAATTCTGCGAGGTTTTCAATTCAGATGGCATCCTTTATTCATGTTGCTATAAATTCTGAAATTATGGATTGGTCAATTATCCTTTCCCGACAAGATAGCTAATAGAATTTTGGAATATAGTAGGAAGTGATAAAGACACTGAAATACAACTCTTTTCTACTTCGTGCCTATATCTTAGATGCCCCGTGTTTCAATTCTGAATTTTGCTATTTTAGGGTTGGAGATGGACTCCAGCCAGAACCTATTCCGATCCACATTACCATAAACTATTTTGGAAGGTCCATTTTAAAAAATCATGTATATAGGATTTGTCATGGTTTTTTATTACCTATCTATCAAACCATTTTTAACCAATTTCCTCACCGTTCCTCTAAAAAAGAAAAGAATGATATATCCCTTATTGGAAATTGGTTTGGAGAAGAAATATTTACTTACATCGTAGTTTTTGGAAGCATTGTGGAACCCCATATCTTACCTCTATATGTCCCTAACAAACTCGTTAGCCCAAGAAATTTCTTACCAACATTTAAAAAAAGGGATGTTAAGATGTTTAAAGAATGCCAAGAAATTTATGTGGCCTACCTCCCCTTTCATTGTGGAAATTATACTCTGAATGATTTCAAACATGCCGAGAAGGAAGTTATTAAAATAAGACATCTTAAGCTCGTGCAACTTTCCCCAGGAGACAATATGATCCAAATAAAGTAGCTGGACACAACTTTGGTTCAAATTGCTAGGTTTGAGCATGAACCCGATGTGAATTTGATGATTTATTTGTCTCTATTGAGAAATTTTCCCAAGTTTATTACTTGGAAAATCCAAGTTTCAAGTAGAAGATATGAATGGGAATTTTTTGCGCTCTAAGTCATAGATTGTTGAAAGTTCCCCTTCACTAAATTTTAAGGATTCCTTTTCTGGTAAGAAGCCGAAAATATAGAAACCGAACAAAAGAAAAGGGAAGACACAACTAGCCGTACAGATAAATAAGTGTCTACCAAGAAAGCCGATATGCATACCGAGAAGGAAAATATAGCTAGAAAACTCGATGTTCAGCGTAAAAGGAGAATACAGTTTTATCAAAAATGATATGGGGCCTAAAGAAAGAAATACAGATGATAAACCCAATATCAACTGAAAGAGAAAAAACCACGGAAAGAGTGGTAACTATTTAAATTATTATTACTCCCCAATTGATAAGACAATATGCGCAATTTGAATGTGAACAGAGTATAAAATAACTCTCAAGTCGATAGTTTGAATAATCAAGATATGGAGATTATCCCCGAACATCCATAAGAAGAAATTGTGTTGTAATTTGAAGAAATCCCTCCTTTGGATATCTTTTATAGTCCTAAGAATAGGGCTATTGTCAAGAAACAAAGGAAAAGAAGGAGGACAAACATCAAGAATCACTCTCATCCCCACAAAGTTGAATTCATGAATATCATTCGGAAGAATACTAAGGTAGATCCTTTAGAGGATCTTACTATATTATCACAATATGCAGTAGTTACAACAAAACACTATAGGTAAAGCGTTGAAGTCAATCAAATGATCAAACAAAAGGACTCACAGATAGCAATGCTAGAAGAAAAGACAACTAATGACCAACAAAATATAATGCAAAGCTTGAGCAAGAAGCTATCGAATGAAAACTCTGTAATCAAACAAATTTTAAGAGCAACCGAGTGTGGAAAATAAAAAGCTTGATCAACAAAGCTTTGAATAAGCAACAACAGCTTGTCCCAAGAGGTGTCCACACAAAACTTGCTGCAAAATGAGAAAAATGCCAAAGTAGAGCAAAGGAAAAATATTTCAAGCAAAAATTGGACACATTTAAGGATTATCCTAAAATTGACCAATTTAAAACCAAAGCTTTGAAATCAAATAAGCTATTTTCTCAAAGTAGCTTAGATGATCTCTCACAAAAATATTGCACAAGAAAGAGCCTTTATGTGGAAGAAAATATCTTTATTGATGAACTTACCAAATTTCTGTGACTTGAACTTGAGAATGCAGATGACAACACACGTAGTTTCTTTCATGGAAAAACTCGAAGAAGGAAATAATGCAATCTTCCTGCAAGATTGAAGAAAGGCATAAAGAAATCTTATTTGCCGAATGGGAAAAACAAATTTCTGATTAAAGAAGAACAAGCTACATCAAGGGCCAGAGCTATGATGAAAAATCTGACACAATTAGTTAATGATATCTTATATGTTATTAATTTAATTTCGATTGTATTCCGTAAATTACCAAAGGTGAAAGAAACCGATACTGTGTGGAAGTAGGAATTAATCAACAAGAATCAAAAAATCAGCAAAATTCCAGAAATTACATGGGATGTCATGTGGAAATATTTAATTAAGCCACACAGTCAACAAATTACAAACAAATTCCTTTCAAACGCCATCAATCGCATCATTCTAGAGCTATCCGATGTCACATACACCGACCGTATCTCGAGGCTAAGTCATCCAACCGAAGTTAAGGATATGCTCAAAATCGTTTTATTTTGATATCGCAAGTCTTTTCCAGAATCTTCAATGATAGTTTATAGGATAAGTTATAGATAATTTGCTTTGTTAATTTCTTATTTAAACCCTTTCATGTATTTAGAAAGGGGTCCCCGAATTTGTAATAATTTTGACTTGGATGATACATTTCCTCGTACTCCATTGATTATTTTATTTTTATAAAGAATCACATCTTGATTTATGGTGAATTATCTTAATAATTTCATTTCTCTGTGATTTTGGAGTTTGTTTTAAGTTAAAGCACAAGATTTGGATATTGAGTTGCATCAAGAAAATATCTCAATGAATCCGGTATTTCTATCGATTTATCGTTATTTTCTTTTACATGTTATAGTATTCTCTTTGAACTTCTATCATTTATATATGTCATTTTCACAAATATTTCTTTATCATATCATTTCTCGAAGATATAGAAATATTCATTTATCATAGTATATGCAAATGATATATAGAATTATGAATGCGATGTGTTATTCTAAATTTGTTTAATTTCTTAAATAGATTTATCATTATATGATACCGCATCTTTCCGTTGAATAATAATACTTTTCATGGTTATTTGTTTAACTCAAAACTATCTTTAAGTCGTATTCATACTTAATGCCTGGGTTAGTTTTAGAATTATTTGCAAGTTATAGTTTAAGTTAGACAGATTATTTCACGCTAGTTCCATTATTCACCTACAATGTAAAAAAATTCATTACCAATCCATTCACTATTAGGAAACTAGTCCTAAAAATCTAATCAGAGTCTCCCACACCAAATGGAAAAGGAGCTATCCTAAGGTCCCGACCGAGTGGTTTTCCCCACCTTGAAGCATTTTCAGGCTTAAAACATTTTTGGCACTAAGGAGGGCCTAAGCTATGAATGGCAAGTAAATCCAAATCTATAGGCCATTCTAAGAGAAATTCACCATCACCTCTCAATTTCCTCCACATCTCAAATCACTAGGGAAGAAATTGAGAAGAACATCAATACACCCACTACCGAAACTTTAGATCCACAGAAATCAACCTCCTAAGTCCCCCGAAATACAATATTTATTTCATAAACTCCAAGGGTTCTCATTATCATTAGAAGAGTCCGAAATATCCGGTTGCAGTGTTACTTCACAATTTGTTTCTTCCGTACCTCTCACTAGGTCACAAAGTGAAAAATTTGATATTCAAAGGAATTCTCCTTTTTACCTAGTAGAGTTAAAACCATAAAAACATCCTCAGACTAGGTAGTGATATCATTTCTTCATCACAAACTCACTCATCTGCCTTCCCAGACTCAAACCCAAGAGCATAGTTATTCCAACAACCTCCACTCAAACAATTGTCTCTTCTAGTCCTTCAACCGTTATCACAACAATGCCACAGAGAGACCATGCGCTAGTCCAGGAGTCGCTGTACCCCGCACCTTTACATGATTTACCAGATCATCCCGAAAAATGGCCGCCAAAATTTAGTCCCGACCTTAACATACAAGCCAAAGAACACATCAATAACTTTATGCTTGTCAGGAATTTGAATGAAGATGAGGATGTTGTAGTCAGATTATTCCCCCATACCTTGCAAGGGGCAGCAAGATCCTAGTATTTTTCATTACCTTCGTGATCTATTACAAGCCGGGACATTTTCCAGAATGTTTCTTAACCAAATTTGGAGATGACAGATCAATAGCGACTTTAATCAATGATCTCTCCAATTTCGAGAGTAGAACCCAAAGAACTCCATTAAATATTTTAATTCCCGATTCAACAAACTTTTGAATAAAATTCCCACAACCTCAAAACCTAGTGAGAAAGTCGAAGTGAATGGTATATACTGTTTTTCCTTAAAACATAGAAATTTTTAGAGATAGAGCCGCTAAACCTACTTTCGTCGAAAACATGAAAGAAGCAATCGTTAGCTGAAAGAAGGATTATCACTTTGGATAAGAAGAATGCTATTGAAGACAAAAAATCCAAAAAGGTCAGTTTTAAAGATGATTCCAAGAAGAAGACACCCTGTGATCCTTGGTGATATGGAAGGATTGCGAAAGTTCTCAAAAATATGTCTAATGAGATGGTTGAGATTAAATAGCAAGTAAGGTAAACTTCTACCAAAAAGGCCATTCGTAAATTTCAAAAATAAATCAACCATCGAATCAAACCACTCCAATTCAATCTCTAACACAAGAGCTGCATCTAGAAGAAGACGAGGAAGATCATACACCTCCATTATTGAAGAAGATGAGGAAGAAGAAATAGCCGGGACTACATGGGATGTGGGATTTCATTCTTCCTAATTTAGACAAAAGGAAAGGAAAACAAGAAGCCATGCCAAGAAGTACAAGAAGTAAATCTACAAAACAGAGCTCATCCAAACAATTCCAAAGAAGAAAATTTCAACTTCAACTAGCAAAGACAACCGTAAAAAAATTCCTATTTACAACCTCCAAAATCAACCATCATCTTCTAATCCTCCTACAACATCCAAAACTCGGTGGTATCAGATCCTATGGATTATAAAATTATTGAAGACATGAAGAAAACCAGAGCGAATATCTCTCTACATGAACTCAACAACTTAAACATCAACATAAGTTATTATTGAAATAATTAAATGCAACACCCATTACTCCTCTACCAAGCGTGTCGTTTCCAAAGAAGCTAAAGGATCAAAGAAGTTGCATCAGATAAAGTAGATGTGCTACCGACATCGTTCTTATTGGAGAAAGATCAAATTCTCGTACACCTCCTTTTCTTTTGACTTATGAAATCTATAACAAGAATTTGTACAATTGTTTGATAGATTCGTATATCATCTAATATAATGCCTACTTTAGTTTGTGCAAAATTGAATATTGAACCACACAAATCTATGGTTCATATTGTTCAATTAGATCGACTAAAGTGCAAGTTGTGGGATAAATTAATTCAGTCACCATTAGATTAGCCTCTCGATCCCAGATAGTCCGTAGAATTGATATGTACTAATTGCGTATATTCCTAAGTTCTATGGATTAATATTGAGCAGGATTGGTCTCGCAAAGCTTAGTGGTTACATTGCCATGCATTAATTTTCATATGGCTTCCTTACAAAAGGAACCAAATAAAATCAAGGTTGAGCGAGAAAACACATGATGCATACCGTTGGTGTCCTCGTGTTTTGACAAGCTTTGGAAAGTCAAAAGACAAGGGAACATCGTAACCAATCTTTAGAGTTCCGGATCTAGTCCTCCTATTCTCGCAGAGGGATCTCTCAAATATTTGTTTGCAAAGGTTTATCTTGTTTGCTTTGGTTATGGATTTTAGACTAGTTATTATGTGCAGATGTTTTGCTTGGTTGGGTTGAGTTGAGCACAATGTAGAACATGGAAAGTCTAGGAAAGATAGAGAGAAAGAGTAAAATATCCTAAGCCCATTGGGCAATGGAGTCAAAATAAGGTCATGACAAACTTCTTCAAGGATATGGGATATCAAAGGGCAAATCTAACTACCAAGGATCCTTTGTTTTGAAATGAGATGACATTAATGATTTGGAAAATTTAATTCTCAACAAGGGGGACTTGAGAAACATGACTTATCAATAAAGAGATATTTGATAGACAGGGCTAAACCATAAATTCTATAAACATTCTTTAAGCAAATAATGATTTCAAGACAACTTCTAAAATGGAAATCTAAGATTCGGGGAACACCCTATTTCCTCAAAGATCTTATTTTAAAGGATTTATAAACATAAAAGATTCACCGATATTTGCATTCATGTAAGAGGGAACACCTAAATAACATCTCAACAGGAGCTTGCAACTATAAAGACCTTCAAAACAATCAAGCGTGCTAGGCAAAGGTAAGATCAAAATCGACCTCTTGGTTAACTTAAGACAATGGTACTTCGAAGGGAGACTTCAATAACGACTTTCAAGTGATGGCAGCATACAGGAGAACCATAACATGCTGAAACCAACTATTTGAGCTATCAAGGAAATAAACTAGCATGAAGACTAAAGAGAAGTTTTAAAGCTCTAAAATACTTCAACAGAAGAAAACATAAAATGTTGAAGGTGAACATGTCTAAGGTGCTTCCAGGAGTCATTTCTTAGCCTAAAACTTTCAGCCTATCGTAGTAAGGAATTATGAAACATAATGAAAACAAGGAAAAAACATTTAACAAACTTTAGAGCACTTCACCAATAGCCAAGCTCATGGATCCAATGATAGAGCCTTCTCAGACCAGGTATATGCAACGAGCATCATCAAGACATCCAAGACTCCAAATTATTTTCAACTTCAACACTCGTATATTTATTTCCGTAGAGTTTCGATATTAAAACTTGTGATCAAACAAATAACCAACCTTCTCATCTTATGTATACTTATAGGAAGATGAGGAGGTGAGAACTAAAAATATCTCGGTGAATCATTAATACAGACACAAATGACTTCTGCCTCTTGAGGGGTTCGATGGAGAAGTGTATGGTGTGACTGTATTAATGTTTTACACCAATATCAAAGCTCGGCGGGAGCTTTATTTGACTTTGAGGCTCTCTATGTTCCGTCCTGTGAGCAATTCTCGTTAGCCATTTTCTATTACACTCCTTTGGCATAATTAACTTCTTCGGTAGCGCCCGGAGGCAAGATATTCGCCGAATCAATAACTTCACTTCATTTGAAAGGTTTGAGGCAACAAAGGGTTTTGTAGTAGCCGAGGAATCAATTCGCCCCGCTGAAGCTATGGAAACCTTTTAGCCATCAAACATTTATGATTTTCTTTTAAACTGTGAGCTCGAGTTAGGGATTAGCGCAGGATAATGGTTTTAGCCGTAATCCCCATAAAACCGTCTTCAATCTTCATATCCGCTATGTTCCATCTTCAAACCGATACTCTTTAACCTGCTCTCTTGAATTAAAGCCAGTTGTCTTGTCGATGTGCAGCCGCATCGGGCTTTTCGCATCAATTCTCATGAAAAATTGACAAATCATTGAATCTAACTGTGAATGGTTCTCTTTTAATAGGTCGAAGGCGCAGAAATGTCTTTCCGTACCCCTCGGCTTTCTTTTTATTATATAATGGAAAACCATTAAAACACCCTCGCAAAATGCAAAAATAGTTAAGAACTCAAGTGAGATAGTTAAAAACTCGCTTTCCGTATAGTGGGAGGAGCTAACCGGGCTTCTGATGAAGGCAACCAACGGAGATTTGCGTACGAGGTGAAAAGGAGAGCTGGGAGATGAACAAATCGAGTAGTTTTGGACCGTCCGATCCGGACACGGGACGGTCCAGATCTAACGGAGGGTCTCAACCTGAGGTGATGAAAAAGGGATGCGATTGAAAAATAAAACTCCGATGCGATTGCGCAATTGGGAGGGGAGAGGCGATGAACGATACCGTTGATCCGAGGATTAGACTGAACGACGAGAGCGAATCTGGAGGAAAAGCAATCGGGGGAAAAAATAAGTGCACGCCGGCCTAATTGCAATCGAAACTTTGGGCCTAATCATAATCGAAATCGCGGACCCAATCGCAATCGAAACTTTGGGCCCGGGTCCTTTCGATCAAACCTATCGAAATTTTCTCGATTACGATTGCGCGATCGGTCTTTTTAAACTAACCCTTTTATATTTAACACGTGACTTCAAGATTTTAAGTTGAAACTTTGGATAAGCGGGTTCTTGGGTTTTTTATAAAGGAAAAAACAGAATAGTAATGAAAATTTACAATACTTCTTTAAGTGCATTTATAAGTGCTCAGGGTTATATGTTAAATAATACGATCGGGGTCTTGTTAGGCAAATCGTAATCGAAACTTTGGAGTATGGCAAAGACTTGCGCCTTCGATTCTTTTCGCGATTAGCACTTTATCATATTAGAAAGTGGTTCTAGACCCAAGGCGTATGGTGGGGAAGTGGTTTTGGCTTAGCCTAAGCGGGCGAGGTCCATAGCAATAAAACTTTTTTTTTTTTTTATGAAAAATTTCAAGGTTTTAAATGGATTTGAGGGTTTCAAGATTGTACTCAAAAAGAAGTTTTAAACCAAGGCCGTGAAGATTTTTACTGGAGATGGAGGGAGAAACTTATGAAAAGTAGAGGAATAATATGGAAAAAAAAAAAGGGGGAAGAAAATGATGGTTTCTTCAAGAATTTGTTATACGAAATCGCAGAATTTTCGAGTATAAAAGGGGACAAAGAAATGAGGATTTGGGACAGAGGCATGAGGCCTTAAAGAAACTTCAAGAGCCAACAATTTTTAGTGATAAAATTTGTTTCCTCGAGGCTCAAAGATCTTAGCCACCTTTTTGGTATAACGAAATATTATAAAGGTGGCTCCACTTTGGGATGGTGCCTTCTCAAGGCATCAAGAATTCGATTTCGATTTCTCGGGGAGGTCGATTAGTTGCCTCATCCATCGGGTCATGGCTCTTGTGATTGAATAATCCTCTAAAAACATATTTGGTACCCATGAAAACAATGGACCTTATCAACAAGCTTGCTACCTACCCAATCCCCATAGATCTAGCATTTTTTTTCTTCATCAGAGTGCATTTGGATTGGCAAACTCTATTCACAACATTTTATTATTTTGAAAGTAGGAAATCTAATCTACTTCTACCCTTATTTCTCCCCTCGAACTCGATTAAATAGTTGAGCCTATATATATTTCTCTACCTAGTCTACCGTCCGTTGGGATTAAACAAATTAAACAAGCTTTCATTCTCTAATTTCTAATAACGTAAATTTAAAAATAAATAAGTCAAGATTGAGTCAAGTCACTTGCTATGATCTATGGCATAAGAACAAGCCGCACATAGATTATTATTTGCAGAAAATTAAATCAAAATGGAAGGCTTAAGATCCGAAAGTTTCTCATTATGGCCTTCTTTCTTCCTTTCATAAATGCCTATGATTTTTATTTTTTTCCGTGAGCTATCTCTTCCTCGATATCCGATTCAGATTTTGAGCAAATTAGAACCAAGCTTTTTCTTCTTTATGACTCGTAAAATAAAACAGCTTTTGAGTCATCTCTCTTTGGAAACTTCGTTCAGATTTTGAGTTTGTTTGAACCCTAAATTCTATCCTAATCTATCTACTGATAAGACAAGATCGAACAATTTGGCAAATCAAATTCACTACCCTATCAAAGAGAAAAATTGAAAGCTAATTAGTCAAGATTAAACAGCTTGACTAACTAGAAGTGTGTTTTGCAGGAGTGGCATTTAAGCTTGCACACTTTCGCATTTATTTCTCTTTTTGGCATGTAACAAGGCTTTCTTGTTTTTCATTTCTCGTCCTCTTTTTCTTTCTTTCTTTGTTTTTGTATTTTTCCTCGATTTTTCACCAAAGAAGAAAACAACAACTAACTACATGCTCCTGAATCGAGCTTTATCGACATTCCTATCTAACCTATTCTAAATATGGAGTATTTACATATTCATATGATACAAAAGTGCCAACGGCAGCTCACCGAGTAATGTCAAGGAGAAGTAGTAACTCGGGGTCATTTATATCCATAGAACATATTGAAGGTTAACCTTCATCGTCAAGGCGACTGCAAGGTGACAAACTCTTCATGTCTCCGGCTCTTGCAAAGGGTCAATGCTTGATAATTTGAGCTACGGGATTTCCACACACTCTCTTCCATAGGATCAACAAAGAAAAGATGAATATTCTCTTCCTTTGATCCTCCACAATTGGTAGATTATCTACTTCTAAGACATCAACTTTGAAGACTATCTCTTCGCATGTAGCTTGGAAGTATCATCATTTTTAATTCCGCAAAATAACAAATAGCGTTGAAATATCTTCTTCTTTGAATCTATGTTTGCTTCGATATAAATTTAGGCTCTTTAAATGATTGTGACTAATATCAAGAAGGGAGAATTTTCTTTCTTGAGAAGGTGATATATCCACAGCTAGGATAGTCTTCTATTTGTTTTTCTCCTTCATCTTCATCATCCTCTCGAACTCGGAGGACTCATCATATTTAACAAAGCATGTCCTCCGGTAACCTTGGTATGCTTGTATTCGTGGATTAATTTGTATGATGTTATTATATTCTTGAGCTGTGAGTATTTAAAGGTTTCCTCTTTTTCAAGAGAAAGCTCCTTTTGCTCAAAAATTTCTTTATCGCTCTTCTCTTCACCTTCGAGTTGAAAGGTCGCTGATTTCCAATTATGTGAAAGCCATTAGTGATGGATTGAAACGATGTTTTTGGCTTTCAAGCTGTGATGGTGAAAATGATAACACCAATCAAACACCGGTTGCCCCGCATGATTAGCTTTTTCGGAACTCATCATCAACATCATCGACCGATCGAAATTTAGAAAATCATCTGAATAAACAATTTTGTCATTCGAACATATCAATAATGTTTGTTCGTTTAATTGTTCTACAAGTTTATTTTCTATTTCAAGACAACCACATTTAGTAGGAAAATGAGTAGAAGTGTTTTGTTCTAATAAAGAATTGAGGGTCGATCGTTTATTTAATATCCGATCAATTTCTTCCCTTCCGTAAAAAGAGAAGGAATTTTCTTTTCGTTTTGGGATGTATGACAACAAATTCTCTCCTCTTGTGTTAACCGGTTTTGAGGCCGGATGTCTTCTTGAGCCTCTTCTAGGGATGATTACTTCGTGCTCTCGTAGGGGGGGACTTGAGGATTCTCTTCTTTTTCCCCGATCTATCTCAATTTCAACCAACACCTCATGATTTTCATGGCAAATACTTCGACTATAAGGTTCATGAGTTGTTTCAAGCATATTATGAAGATGCCATTTGCTTTTTAATAATTTGAAATGATTCGAAACATAAAGGAAGAAACCGGTTGTATTGTCTCTTCTCCTATTTCATATTTTGTCGGTTCAAAAAGGCTTATGTTTTCTCAAGGCATCGCTTACTATGAGCTTTTGCACCGTTATGGAGTTCTCTTAATGGCATAATACAAGAAATAGGTAGGCAATCAGAGTTTCGACAACCTTCTTCATTGCTCTCATTGTAATCTTGTTCATCATAACTATTTTGTAGTTTTTGGGTTTGCTTTTGATTCGAAAGGAGTATGGCTGCTCTAGATCATCAATATTTAAATTGGCCTCATGCCTTTTAAATCTTTTCCCAAGTATGTACATCATTTTCCATCATGATCGCAGAATTTTCCTTTATTAATTTGTCTATAATTCGCTCATTGTCTAGGTCTTGTAATGGTTGAGTTTTGTATTTAAGGTCACCGTATCTTTAACCAGTCTTATCTTCGCCGCAGAGTCATTAGGTCTTTTGGGTTTGTGGAGTCGCCGTGTGGAATATTTTGAAAATTTCCGTCCACTAACAACATGATTGGGTTTGCTTAATGCATTCCCAAGGGAGTCTACAAGGACCGGAAGGGTAATAGGCCTCCACTGAGGCCGCGGAGTCACCTAGGTGATTTTTTTTTTTTAGTTTTTTATAAAGATAAAATGTTTTATGGTTCCACCACCATATTTATTATGAAGCCAAACTTGAAATATTTTGGGCTTTTCCGAGTTTATTTTGTTTTTTATAGGTTAAGAGAGTTTTCTTAAGTTTGATTTTGCACTTAGATAAGGTGTTCAAACAAACAGAGTTGCTCTTATGGCTTGGGAACCGGTTCCTTCAAGGTTTGATAAGGATTGGCATGAATCCCATGGGTTACTTATGTAGTTTGTCACTCAATCAAAGAGTCCTATCATGATTGCCGTCATGTTAGGTAGTGCTTGAAGAAAGTCACTTGTGTTATACCGGACCTAAAACTGGCGGGGAAAGGTTTTGCAAACCTCTAATTTCTGTGTGATGGTCCCACCGTGATCGCCATTATGTTGGTGTGAGCGGTGGGATAACCAGACCGGTGTTCTTTATCAAGTTAAGGGCCTAAAGAGCTTCTTTTAAGAGATGTGTTTTAAACTCACCGTATTACTCATTAAGGTCCCACCGTATTCACATTTTATGTTGTGTCCTGTTTATCAGCTTGGCAAGTCAAAAGACAAGGCAACACGTAACCAATCTTTAGGAGTTCCGGTGATCTAGTCCTCCTGCTCTCGCAGAGGGATCTCTCAAATATTTGCTTGCAAAGGTTTATCTTGTTTTCTTTGGTTATGGATTTTAGACTAGTTATTATGTGCGCATGTTTGTTCAAGTTGGGTTGAGTCGACACACGAATATGGAAAAGTCTAGGAAAAAGATATAGATAAAGAGGAAATATCCCATTTCATTGGGCAATGAGCCAAAATAAGGTCATGACAAACTTCTTCAAGGGATAAGGGGATATCAAAGGCAAATCAACTTTGGCCACAGGATCCTTTGTTTTGAAATGAGATGGACATTAATGATTTGGAAAAAGAAATTTAATTCTCAACAAGGGGGACTTGAGAAACATGACTTATCAATAAAGAGATATTTGATAGACAGGGCTGAATTACAATTCTACAAACATTATTTAAGCAAATAATGATTTCAAGACAACTTCTAAAATGAAATTCAAGATTCAGGAACACCCTATTTCCTCAAAGATCTTATTTTAAAGGATTTAGAAAACATAAAAAGATTCACCGATATTGCATTCATAGAAGAGGAACACCCAACAATATCCGTGTTTGCAACTATAAAGACCTTCAAACAACCGAAGCATGGTGGGCAAAGGGTAAGATCAAAACCAACCCCTTTGGTTAACTTAAGACAATGGTACTTCGAAGGGAGACTTCAATAACGCGCTTTCAAGTGATGCGTTGCGTATACAGGAGAACTATAACATGCTAAAACCAACTATTTGAGCTATCAAGGAAATAAACTAGCATGAAGACTAAAGAGAAGTTTTAAAGCCTCTAAAATACTAAAGCAGAAGAAAAACATAAAACAGTTGAAGGGTGAACAGGTTCAAGGTGCTTCTAGCAACACTTAGCCTAAAATTTCACCATCGTAGTAAGGAATTATGAAACATAATGAAAACAAGGAAAACATTTAACAGCTTCAGAGCACTTCACCAAATAAACTCAAGCTCATGGATCCAATGATAGAGCCTTCTCAGAACAAACATGCAATGCCATCATCAAGACATCCAAGTCTCCAAATTATTTTCAACTCTTCAACACTCGTATATTTATTTCGTAGAGTTTCGATATTACAACTTCAGATCAAACAACAACCAACCTTCTCATCTTATGCAGAAGTACTTATAGGAAGATGAGGAGGTGAGAACTAACAAAATATCTCGTGAATCATTAATAGTTGCATTAAAATGACTTCTCGTCTCTTTGAGGGGTTCGATGGAGAAGTGTACATGTGTGGATCACCGTATTAATGTTTTACACTAATATCAAAGTCTTCGTGGGAGCTTTATTTGACTTTGAGGCTCTATGTTCCGTCCTGAGCAGCTCCGCAACTATTTTCTATTACACTCCTTTGCGTAATTAACTTCTGGTAGCGCTCGATGCGTATATTCGTTGAATCAATAACTTTGGCCTCTCGTTTGAAAGGTTTGAGGCAACAAAGGTGGCTCTTTGTAGTAGGTGAGGAATCAAGTCGCCCGCCTGAAGTGTGGAAACCTTTTTGTCATCAAAACATTTATGATTTTCTTTTAAACTCGTGTTCGAGTTGGGGATTAGGCTTATGATAATGGTTTTAGCCGTAATCCCCATAAAAAACCGTCTTCAATCTTCATCTCGTTGTGTTCCATCTTCAAACCGATGCTCTTTAACCGTCTTTGAATTAAAATGTTGTCTTGTCGATGTGAAGGCCGCATCGGGGTTTTCTATATCAATGCTCATGAAATATTGACAAATCATTTAATCTAACCGTGTGAATGGTTCTCTTAATAGGTCGAAGTACAGAAACGTCTCCTGCACTTTCGCTTTCTTTTATTATATAATGGAAAACCATTAAAACACCCGCAAAACGCAAAATAGTTAAGAAACTCGCGGAGATAGGTTAAAAACTGCCCCGTATAGCGGGAGGAGCTTAACCGTTCTGATGAAGGCAACCAACGTGAGATTTGCGTAGATGAGCCGAAAGGAGAGCGTGGAGATGAACAAATCGTAGTAGTTTTGGACCGTCCGATCTGGACACGTGGATGGTCCGTATCTAACGGAGGGTCTCAATCGTGAGGTGATGAAAAAGGGGATGCGATTGGAAAACAAACTCCGATGCGATTGCGCAATCGGGAGGGGAGGCGATTAAACGATACCGTTGGATCCGAGGATTGATCAACGGCGAGGAGCGAATCCTGAGGAACAACAATCGAGGGAAAAATAAGTGCACGTGGACCTAATCAGCGACAATCGAAACTTTGGGCCTAATCGCAATCGAAACTCCAAGTGACCCAATCTCAATCGAAACTTTGGGCCTGGTCCTTTTCGATCAACCCATTGAAATTTTCCCGATTACGATTGCGCGATCGGTCTTTTTAAACTAACCCTTTTATATTTAACACGTGACTTCAAGATTTTAAGTTGAAAACTTTGATAAGCGGGTTCTCCTTGGGTTTTATAAAGGAAAAAGAAGAATAGTAAATGAAAATTTACAATACTTTTGGTTGCATTTATAAGGCTCAGGTTATATGTTAAATAATACGACGGGTCTTAAGGTTACAATGGCAAATCGTAATCGAAACTTTGGAGTATGGCAAAGACTTGCGCCTTCGATTCTTTTCGATGCGATTAGCACTTTATCATATTAGCAAGTGGTTCCAGACCCAAGGAGTAGGAAGTGGTTTTTGTGGCTTAGCCCAAGGGGCTTAGGTCCATAGCAATAATTTTTTTTTTTTTTTATGAAAATTTCAAGGTTTTAAATGGATTTTGAGGTTTCACACACCAAAAAAGAAGTTTTAAACCATGTCGTGAATATTTTTACGATGGGAGGAGAAACTTATGAAAAGTAGAGGAATAATATGGAAAAAAAAAGGGGAAGAAAATGATGGTTTCTTCGCCATTCTGTTATACGAAATCAACAGAATTTTCTCGAGTATAAAATGGGACAAATAAAATGAGGATTTCTGGGACAGAGGCATGAGGCCTTAAAGAGATTTCAAGAGCCAACAATTTTTAGTGATAAAATTTGTTCCTTGGAGGCTCAAAGATCTTAGCCACCTTTTATATAACGAAATATTATAGGTGGCTAACACATACCGTCATAGAATTTGAACAAGAAAAATGAACCGTAGCTTTTAATAACAACATTCCTGACGTTATTCGCCGAATCATTTCTTGGAAATTTTACAAAGACCACAATCACCTTTTTCCGTAAATACTTTTATTTCGCAATGGTTGATCATGATCGACTCTCATATTGAGAAAATATTTGGCACAATATGGCGTTTAAGTAATGGTTGGCCATGCTTCACCATGGCTGATTTTCATATCGAGACAATCTTTGTCACAATTTACGTTGGACCATGGTTGACCATGTATGACCATGGTTGTCACAACATGACGTTGGACCAAGACACAATATTTTTCACAATGTGACCACATGGTTGACCATGGTTATTGACCATGGTTGACCATGATTTATTTACATATTGAGACAATATTGACATAATGCGACATTGGAACATGGTCGACCATGGTGGATTTTCATATTCGTGTAATCCTTGTCACAATGCGATATTTTTTTATTTTCATATCGACAAAATATTTGTCACAATATGATGCCGGACCATGGTTTACCATGATCATAAATCCAATAGATTTATATTAAACCCAAGGATTGATATTATAAACCCTAAGAATAATATTATACCCTAGGAATATGAACCCTTATATTAATAAACCCAAAGAATGATAAACCCAATGGATTAATACTAAAAACCATGGGATTATAAACCCAAGGGAATAATATTAAACCTAATGGATAAATATTATAAACTCAAGCTATATAAACCCTAAAATAAACATGGGTGACCATGTTTAACCACGGTTGATTCTCATATTGACATAATATTTTATAGAATGCGACATTGGATTATTAAATGACCATGATTGATTTTTATATTGAGACAACCTTTGGCACAATATGAAATTGGACAATTGTTTTCCATTATTAACCATGGTTTATTTTCATATTGAGATAATATTTGTCACAATGCAACGTTGGACCATGGTTGACCATGGATGACCAAGGCTGTCACAATGTGACATTGGACCAAGAGATAATCTTTGTCACAATGTGGCCATGGTTATTGACCATGGTTGACCATGGTTTATTTTTATATTGAGATAATCTCTTCTCACAATGTGACATTGGTTTATTTTCGTATTGAGAAAATATTTTTCATAATGTGATGTCGGGACCATGGTTGACAATGATTATAAACCAAAGGGATTTATATTAAACCATAGGATTAATATTATAAAATCTATAAGAAATATTATACCCTAGGAATATGAACCTTAGATTAATAAGCCCAAGGGATTGATATTATAAAACCAAGGGATTAATACTAAAAACCCAAGGGATTAATACTGATACCGCAAGGGATTGTAAACCCAACAGAATAATGTTTTTTTTGTAAGTTTGGTAGTTCCTTTCATTTTTTCACTATTTCACTTTTTTCTTTTTCTTTTTCAACTCTATTTTCACCAACATGTCCAAGACATCACCCCAATCGCATGTGGAATTGACCTCGTGATTAGTGCGATAAATGTACCGCCCATCACCGTTTAACCAAGACCCTACCCCGACAACCCAACAGAATAATGTTAAACCCCAGGGATTAATATTGTAAACCTAAGGTATATAAACCCTAAGATAAATAATATAATTCGTGACATAAATTTTATAAATCTAAAATGTACATAAATGTGACATTGGACCATGGTTGACTATGATTATAAACCCAAGGGATTTATATTGAGCTTGAGGAATGATATTTTGAACCCTATGAATAATATTATACCCTAGGAATATGAAATCTTATATTTATAAACCCTAGGATCAATATTATAAACGCAAGGGAATAATAAATGAAAGGGATTATAAACCAAATGAGATAATATTAAACTAAATGAATTAGTAATATAAACTCAACATATATAAACACTAGGATAAATGTTTTAAACCCTAAAATAAACATGGCTTCCCATAACTTATGATGGTTTATTTTCATATCGACACGATATTTATGATAATGCAACGTTGGACCTTTTGTTGTCAATGGTTGACCATGGTTGTCACAATGTGATGTTGGACCATGAGACAATATTTGTCATAATGTGACCATGATTATTGACCATGATTTACCATGGTTGACCATGATTGATTTTCAAATCGAGACAAATTTTCACAATGTGGCATTGGACCATAGTTGACCATAAACTCAATCTGACATTGATATTATAAACCCAAGGGAATGATAAACCCAAGGTATTAATATTTATAACCCCAAGGGATGATAAACCCAATGGTATAATATTGGGAACCCAAGGGATTAATAATATAAACCAAGGTATATAAACCCTTAAATAAATATTATAAATGCTAAAATAAACATGGTTTCATCAAAATTAACCATGGTTGATTTTCATATTGACATAATCCTTGTCATAATGTGATGTTGGACCATGTTTGGCCATGATTTAGTTTCATATTGAGATAATATTTTTCAAAATGTGACATTGGATCATGGTTGAACATGGTTGATTTCCATATTGAGACACCGTTTTTCACAATGTGAAATTGGACCATGGCTAATCCGGTGGCTCCAAACACACTATGAGGTCAAAGAGGGCTTATAATAGCTTGAAAATCAAAGTGGTTAGATTTCTCTCGAACTAGATCGGTTCTCATTTCTTGACCTCCAATGGTGTAAACGACACTCCAATATGAGGTTGTATGAAGACGTTAGAGATGTTCAAAGTTCGTCAAATTTGGTCATGGGGCTGAAGTTTAAGGATCCTCCAAATCGACCAAGACCCAGTTGCATGAATCCAGATCCCGAGTGTGGGAGAATTTTGGATGTTTAATTTTCCCAATAACCCTTAAATTCGGCAAAGTAAATTTGACTAATAGAATATATATATATATATATATATATATATATATATATATATATATATATATATATATATATATATATAATAGGGTGGCGGGCTGCCACCCCCCGCCACCCCCGCACTATGGTTATGGAAAGAATATGTAAATAAATTTAAAAGGTTGACGGGCCGCATGGAGTGAGACCACCCAACAATCATAAGAATATGTATATAAACCATGACTATATATATTAACCGTAGAACAATGGAACATTCCATAATCGTGTTACAAACAACACCAAATATATATATATATATATATATATATATATATATATATATATATATATAAGTTTGTCGATAATAATAAAATAAATAATCATTTTGGGAGACCAGATTCAAACCTCGGCTCCTCTCGCCGAACTAGTCGGCTTTGCCACCAACGAGCCATGGGCTCGCCCTTGGTGGCTCCACCAACGCACTTGCATTTAACACTTCAAAAATTCAATCGCACAGCAGAGGCTAGCGGATGAGGAGCGGTCGTAGGGTGGAACCATGAGGACAGTACATTTAACCCTAATCCGGGTATCATCTTGTTGTATAGTACAACAACTCCCCATTTCAAAATTTTAGAATAAATTTTACTTTAGAAATAGGTCCCCTTTCCTTTAGATAGACATAAAATACTTTGAGTAAATCTCGATTATTTTATATAAAACAATAAAAATATTCATTGTTTAAAACTCATATATCACATATCGCATATATTGGATACAAGTAAACAAATGTGACATTGAATTTTTCCGATCCGGATGAACTATCAAGTCTTATATCACATCGGCACAAAGCATAGAAGTATTCATGTTAAAAAAGCCCGATGTGATAAAGTAAATCGCAATCGCAAATTGGTATGGTCTTAAAAGTTTCACTTTTCTTTTTGAAAAAACCCAAATGCGATGTAACCTAATCACAATCGCATTTCAAAAATTATCCTTCATTCGACTTATGTCATAAACTCCGATGCGATGTGATTCATCGAAATTGCACTTCAAAGAAGAAACAGAACATTTATTTGATTTATAAAATCCCGATGCATCGCAAATCGCATTTCTAAAACGATACATTTCATTCAACCTATTTCATAAAAGCCGATGCGATGCAATTCATCACAATCGCATTTCGCAGGAAAAAACATCACGTCTACTTATTCTCGAAAACTCCGATGTGATGGACCCCACCATCATCACAATATCAAATTGCGTAAATCATATACAACTTCATTCCTATGGGAATGTTCGATGCGATATACCATCGCAATCGCAAATCGGGATCATATGAGATGATATTTGATTCCCTTTTCGAAACCTCCGATGTGATGGATAGTTAAGTATTTTTTTTATTGCTATTTGCATCGCGCATATATTATTTATCAATCGCAATCGCAAAATCCAAAATGAAAGTTTTACGTTAACATTTCAAATTGTCGATATCCGATTGTACAATCATTATTAATTAGAAAATAAAACGATTTATGGTGATCGATCCTATATGAATGCATGAATGTGACTCTTATGGAGAGAATTTAAGTTTAAGAAGAGTTAATCAATTGGGATCATTAATAAAAATATTTTTACACATTTGTTCTTCTAACTTCGTTCCTTCCCATTCTAAAAAGCTTTTTCTCATTTGCAAAGCCATGTACCATCCAACCCTCTCGTTCGCGGTTGAAATGGACATCGTACTTTAAAAATGTCTAAGAAATTTAAGAAAGCAAGAAATGCTATTGCCGCAAATATGCTTGTTCACCCCACAAAGCATCAAAAGAAAAAACTAGCTAAAATCAAGTCAAGCTACAGATACGGCATGCCGTGTCTCGGAAGCTTTCCTAGAAGAAGTGTATACTCATCTGAAGAAGAAAAACCCACTATAATAGAGGTAAAAGTTGACAATATCGTATGAAGACGAATCCGATTCCTCGATTCCGAGACTCCTCTCAAACCACTTTCAAATTATTTTCTTCATAGAATTGCAATGGCGAACATGTTCCGCTATTATGATGTAGTATGATGGGTGATAGACAATATCACCATCACAAACAAAACCTTTGTCTCAGTCATGAACAAGTTTTGGGTATTTTAGAGCAGATATCAAAGCGATGTACCATCTCCCAAATCCGCAAAAGGTCTACAACAAAGCTTTCAGCGTATTTTTGCCGCAAGCAATTGAGTTTACTCGCACCCCATTAAATATCGGAGATGAGCTACGGAGAAACATAAAAATGAAGCATCAGTATGTACTCGTGGAGTCTCTGCACCCCCATATTTCTATGCCGTTGCCAATGATGTGTAGACTCTTTGGAATGACACCGAGAGGTTTTCAATTCGTATGGTATCCCTTATTCATGTTGCTATAAATTATGAAATTATGGATTAGTCAATTATCCTTTCTGATAAGATAGCTAAGAGAATTCTAGAATATAGAAAGGATAAAGACACCGGAAATACAACTCCTTTTCATTTATGTGCCTATATCTTAGATGCCCCGTGTTTCAATTCAGAATTTTGCTATTTTAGGTTGGAGATGACTCCACAGAACCTCGTTCCGATCCACATTTACCATAAACTCTTGTGGAAGTTCCATTTTAAAATCATGTATATAGGATTTGTCATGGTTTTTTTTTACCTATCTATCAAACCATTTTTAACCAATTTTCACCGACTCTCTAAAAAAGCAAAGAATGCTATATCCCTTATTGGAAATTGGTTTGGAGAAGAAATATTTACTTACATCAGAGTTTTTGGAAGCATTTTGGAACCCCATATCTTACCTCTATATGTCCCTAACAACCGTTAGCTCAAGAAATTTCTTACCACTTGACAAAAGGGATGTCAAGATGTTTAAAGAATGCCAAGAAATTGATGGCCTACATCCCCTTTCATTGTGGAAATTATACTGAATGATTTCAAACATGCCGAGAAGGAAGTTATTAAAATAAGCATCTTAAGCTCGCAACTTTACTAGTGGAGACAAGATGATCCAAATAAAGTAGCTTTCGATTTCACAACTTTGTCTTAAATTCTAGGTTTGAGCATGAACCCGATGAATTTGATGATTTATTTGTTTCTGCTGAGAAATTTTCCCAAGTTTATGACTTGGCAAAATCCAAGTTTCAAGTAGAAGATATGAACAAATTTTTGCAGTCGAAGTCGTGAGATTGTTGAAAGCCCCTTGACTAGCTAAGGATTCTTTGCAAGAAGCCGAAATATCGAACCGAACAAAAGAAAAGGGAAGACACAACTAGCAAGACAAAGATGTAGAATAAGTGTCTACCAAGCAGTTTCGATATGCATACCGAGAAGGAAAATACAAACGGAAAACTTGATGTTCGTACATGTTAAAAGGAGAATACAGTTTAACAAAAATGATATGCAACAAAGAAAGAAATACAAAGGATAAACCCATGATCAAATTGAAAGAGAAAACCACCGAAAGAGTGGTAAATTTGGCCGAAATTATTATTACTCCCCCAATTTCTAAGACAATATGCGTAATTTGAATAGCAAAATTGGAGGACAAAATAATCCTCAAGTTGATAGTTTGAATAATCAAGATATGGAGATTATCCCCGAACATCTATCGAATAAATTGTGTTGAAATTTGAAGAAATCCCTCCTTTGGATATCTTTTATAGTCCTAAGCATAGGGCTATTGTCGTGAAACAAAGGAAAAGAAATGAGGATGCCGTATCAAGAATCACTCTCATCCCCACAAAGTTGAATTCATGAATATTGTCCGGAAGAATATCGAGGTAGATCCTTCGTAGGATCTTACTAAATTATCACAATATGTGTGCTTACAATGGCAGCCACTATAGATAAAGCTACCGAAGTCAATCAAATGATCAAACAAAAGGACCTCGTCGTATAGCAATGCTAGAAGAAAAGACAACTAATTATCAACAAATTATAATGCAGCTTGGAGCAAACAGCTATCGAAGAAAAACTCGTAACCAAACAAACTGAAGAGCAAGTGACTGTGGAGAAATAAAAAGCTTTCGATCAACAAGCTTTGAATAAGCAACAACAATTGTCCTAAGAGGTGTCCAAGTTACAAAACTTGCTGCAAAATGAGAAAAATGCCAAAGTAGAGCAAGGGAAAATATTTCAAGCAAAATTGGATAAATTTAAGGATTATCCGAAAATTGACCAATTTAAAATTGAAGCTTTGAAATCAAATAAGCCATTGTCTCAAAGAAGCTAGATGATCCGTCAAAAATATCGCACAAGCAGAGCCTTTATGTGAAATAACATCTTCCCTTATTGATGAAATTAGTCAGCTTCGTACTTGAATTTGAGAATGCAGATGATAAGATATCGCAGTTTCTTCTATGGAAAAACTCGAAGAAGGAAATAATGCAAATCTTCCCAGGATTGAAGAAAGGCATAAAGAAATCTTATTTGCCGAATGGGAAAAACAACGCTTGATTAAAGAAGAACAAGCTACATCAAGGGCCAGAGCTATGATGAAAATATCACACAATTAGTTAATGATAGCTTATATGTTATTAATTTAATTTCAGATTGTATTCTGTAAATTACTAAAGGTGGAAAGAAATCGATACCGTGGAAGCAAGGAATTAATCAACAAGAATCTGAAAATCAGCAAAATTCAGAAATTACATGGGATGTCATGTGGAAATATTTAATTAAACCACACAACCAACAAATGACAATCAAATGCCTTTCAAACACCATCAATTGCATCATTCTAGAGCTATCCCATGTCATACACCGGTCAATTGCATTCGAGGCTGAGTCATCCAATCGAAAGTTAAGGATATGCTCAAAATTTGTTTTATTTTGATATCGCAAGTCTTTTCCAGGATCTTCGATGATAGTTTATATGCTTATAGATAATTTGTTTTGTTAATTTCTTATTTAAACCCCTTTCATGTATTTGTAGGCAAATCAATTTGTAATAATTTTGACTTGGATGATACATTTCGTACTCCATTGATTATTTTATTTTTATAAAGAATCACATCCCGTGATTTATGGTGAATTATCTTGTGAATTTCATTCGTACCTTGGAGGTTGTTTTAAGTTAAAGCAAAAGGTCTGGGATATTGGACAACAAGAAAATATCTCGAAGGAATCCGGTATTTCTATCGATTTAATCGTTATTTTCTTTATGTTATGAAGTATTCTCTTTGAAATTTCTATCATTTATATATGCTTGTTTTCACAAATATTTCTTTATCATATCATTTCGAAGATATAGAAATATTCATTTATCAAAGTATATGCAAATGATATATAGAATTATGAATGCGATGTGTTATTCTAAATTTGTTTAATTTTAATAGAGTTATCATTATATGATACCGCATCTTTTCCGTTGAATAATAATACATTTTCATGGTTATTTGTTTAACTCGAAACTATCTTTAAGTCATATTCATACTTAATGCCCGGGTTAGTTTTAATTATTTGCAAGTTATAGTTTAAGTTAGATAGATTATTTCAGTCGCTAGTTCCATTATTCACCTACACAAAACTTCATTACCAATCCATTCACTATTAGGAAACTCGGTCCTATAAATCCAATCGCAGCCACCAAATGGAAAAGGAGATATCCTAAGGTCACGACCGGTGGTTTCACCCCGGGGCGTTGATTTTCGAAGCTTCACGATTTTTGGGTGCTAGAAGGAGTGGCTTCAGCCATGAATGGCAAGTAAACTCAACGATAGGCCATTCTAAGAGAAATTCACCTTCATCACCTTCCTCAATTTCCTCCACATCTCAAATCACTTAGGAAGAAATTAAGAAGAACATCAATACACCCACTACCAACCTTAGGATCTGTCGTAAAAATCAACCTCTCGTAGGCCTCCTGAATACAATATTTAGTTCATAAACTCCAAGGGTTCTCATTATCATTAGAAGAGTCCTAAATATCCGAAGGTAGTGTTACTTCACAATTTGTTTCTTCCGACCTCCTCACTAGGTCACAAAGTGAAAACTGTATTTCTCCAAAGGAATTTCTACTCCAGTAGAGTTAAGACCATAAAAACATCCTCTGGAATTAGGTAGTGATATCATTTCTTCATCGCAAACTCACTCATCCCCCCCCGTTTCCCGTACTCAAACCGAGAAGAGCATAGTTATTCCACCAACCTCCACTTCCAAACACCGCATGTCTCTTCTAGTCCTCGTTAACCGTTATCACAACAATGGCACGTAGACCATGGGCTAGTCTAAGAGCCGTTGAACACGTGCACTCACATGATTTACCAAATCATCCCGAAATACGAAAATTTAGTCCTAACCTTAACATACAAGCCAAAGAACACATCAATAACTTTATGCTTTCACGTAAATTTGAACGAAGTTGAACATGAGGATGTTGTAGTCGATTATTCCCCTATACCTCGCATGGGTAGTAGGATCCTGTATTTTTCATTACCTTCGTGACCTATTACAAGTTGGGACATTTTCGAGGAACACTTAACCAAATTTGGAGATGATAGATCAATAGCGACTTTAATCATTGATCTTCCAATTTGAGCAGTAACCCAAAGAACCCATTAAATATTTTAATTCCGATTACAAAATTTTGAATAAAATTCCCACAACCTCAAAACCTAGTGAGAAAGTCAGAAGTGAATGGTATATAATAGCTTTTCCTCAAACATAGAAATTTTTGTAGATAGAGCTGCTAAACCTACTTTACCGAAAACATGAAAGAAGCACCGTGCTTGGAAAGAAGGATTATCGCTTTGGATAAGAAGAATGCTATTGAAGACAAAAAATACAAAAAGGTTAGTTTTAAAGATGATTCCAAGAAGAAGACACCCAGGGATCCTTATGATATGGAAGGATTACAGAAAAGTTCTCAAAACTATGTCTAATGAGATGGTTGAGATTAAAAAGCAAGTGGCAGACTTCACCAAAAGGCCATTGAGAAATTTCAAAATAAATCAAACTACCGAATCAAAACCACTCCAATTCAATCTCTAACACAGTAGGTCAAATCTAGAAGAAGACGAGGAAGATCATACACCTCCATTATTGGAAGAAGATGAGGAAGAAGAAATAATCGAATTACATGGGATGTGGGATTTCATTCTTCCTAATTCTGAAGATAAGGAAAAGGAACAAGAAGCCATGCCAAGAAGTACAAGAAGTAAATCTATAGCAGAGCCTATCCAAATAGTTCCAAAGAAGAAATTTCAACTTTGACTACTAAAGACAAATCCTCTCGTAAAGAAAAATTCCTATTTGCCAACTCAAAATCAACCATCATCTTCTAATCCTCCTACAATAACATCCAAAACTCGGTAATATCGCATCCTGCAGATTACGATAACATTGTCGAAGACAAGGAAGAAACCAGAAAGTGAATATCTCTCTACATGAACTCAACAAACTTAAACATCAATAGAAGTTATTATTGAAAGAATTAAATGCAACACCCATTACTCCTCTACCAAGCAAGCCATGGCTAAAGCAAACAAAGGATCAGTAAGCCACCGTATAAAGTAGATGCTATCGATAATCGTTCTTATTGGAGAAAGATCAAATTCTCAAAACCTCCTTTTATTTTGACTTATGAAATCTATAACAAGAATTTCCGTATAATTGTTTGATAGATTCAAGAGCATCATCTAATATAATGCCTACTTATTTTGTATAAAATTGAATATTGAACCATTTAAATCGTGGTTCATATTGTTCAATTAGATCAAACTGAAGTGCAAGTTGTGGGAGAAATTAATTCAAATTACCATTAGATTAGCCTCTAATCCCAGGATAGTCCGAGAGAATTGATATACCAATTGCATATATTCCTAAGTTCTATGGATTAATATGGAGCAGGGATTGTCCTGTGTTTAGGGGTGGTTACATTGCCACAGATTATTCTCATATGTGGCTTCCTTACAAATGGAAACCAAATCAAATCAAGGTTGAGCGAGAAAAATGACGCAACAACGCCGAAGGCGCCCAATGGAGGGATGGTTAGTCGATACATGGCTCCTCGTTCTCTGTTTTCTTTTTATTTATCAATTCCAAACGAAATTTGACAAATAAATATAATCGTGACTTTGGTATTATATTATATTCTCGACATATATATATATATCCCAATGTTACCTTCGGCCTTATATAACCGTTCCCAAAATTTATATGACTATTCCACCCTTTTGTAACTTTATAATAAACCTTTGAAATTTGATTTATAACCCGAATAAATAGTTCAATGCCTTATAACCAAAATCACTTTGTAATAACCCGTGGATCACGGCCCCACTCTATGACAAGTCAACCAATCAACCGCTTGTATCGTACCCTCGGCTTAACTTCCGCTCACCTTCACAAACTCCCAGTGCTTTCATCACGTGATCACCGTTCGATGTCGCGCTCCGCATCAACACCACGTGCATTACGTAACGGCGTCCACATTTAGGGAGTTTAATGCGCAAAGGCGCTACCAACCGGTGGCTTCCAATATCGCCAGTGACACGCGTCGCAATTCCTATGGAATCGCTACCCAACCGAAGATTACCACTTATGGTCGAAAAGTGGTGCGGAATGGTCTCTAAACTCCAGCTTCTTGTGTTTTTGCTACAAGTGATTTACCAAGGGTACATTAGGGTTTCATGCCGCCTGGCCGTTAACTCAAGCTAAATCTCCGCTTCCGGTTTTCAATTAACAATGAAACAATGCCATCTCTTTGTTCGGGATTTCAAAGAATATTAACCCTGCACTTACACATACCCCACCTATGAGTGGGGTTATCTGCATAAAGTTATCCACCACTAAGGGAATTCAAAGACAGAGAATCGAGATTACCAAGACACAACGCTTCACAGCTAAATGATCTTTCACAACATTAACATTTCAAGAAAAATGTAGCATGTACGTAAATTGAAATCCATTCAACTAGAAGCAATTGTTCATACACAGGGTTTATCAGAGAAAATCTCTTCTTACTATCTTTCTCTCTCTTCCCTCCATCTGAAAGAATACATTCACATACATAACATATGTCCTTTCGCCCTTACGAGGACCATTATGAAAACTCAAGAGCCTCCCGACAATTATTCAAAAATTAAATAAGACAAACGACCAAACCTAACCATTCGACTTCTAAACTCTAACTCATCTAATAATAATACAAACAAACTCAAGGCATTGACACCTAGCCGTGATAATTTGACCGTTTTCAAACTCTCCTAGCCACAACATGTGGACAAAATTCCTCGCATTGCTATCCGTTGTCTAATGCTCCCGCATCGACTCCGAGGGCACCCTTCATGGGCTCCCCGTCCATGAGCCCTCCACCGATCTCGCCCATCTTCTCGCAACACTTCTTCACCATCCAAGTGGCATCTTCCTCCTGCTTATCCTTCCATTTGATCAAGTGACTGATAGTATTCTTGTCCTCCGGTCCTTTCCGAATGGTATATTATCCAATATCTTCTCTCGGTTGCAATGGTTGTGTCAGAGGTATGTTCTTTCCACTCAATCTATTCCCCGTCCGCCGATCTCTCCTCTCGGACCATCATCTTCTATACTTGTACAAATCGCAAATATCAAAAATGGGAGATATTCCAACATCGTGGCAATTCAATCTCATAAGCATTTGCAGAAACTTCCTAAGTATCTTGCATAGCCAAATCTTTTTCGAACTTCAATTTGTTGTACCGCTTCTTTGGGAACCTCTCCTTCCTCAAGTGTGCCAAAACCAAGTCTCCTACTTCAAAGTGAACTTTTCTACTCAAGTCTGCCCCGTTTTTGTATCTACGTCGCTGCCTTGTAGTTTCTTTTTTCTACTTGTTCATGTATGGCTCCGGATTCTAAAGCAAATTCTCACCATCCGCACTCCTTAACTCGCTCTTCCTGCATTTCTTAACTTCCGATATTCCTCCGGGGTGCATTCCATAAACAATAGAAATGGACTCCCCGCTCGTGCTTCTCGTTTGGTTAGTCACGCATATTCTCGCTGGGGCAAAATATGATCCCACCGTTTGGGATGCTCTCCGCAAGACTTCTTAACAAATTTCCCGTACTCCTATTCACTACCTCGCCTTGTCCATCATTATTAGGATGATACAGCCGAGTCAAACTTAGTTGAGTACCAAGTTTCTTCCACAATGTCTCTAAAAGTGACCCACAAATCTCGGTGTCTCCGTCTCGAAACAATACTCTTGGGTAACCCATGCAATCTAACAACTTCTTTGAAGAACAAGTTGGCAACATGGGTGGCATCACTAGTTTTATAACATGGAATAAAAATGTGCCATTTTGGAGAATCTATCCACCACAACAAAAGATCGTATCATTCCCTCTCCGAGTCTTGGGTAACCCTGTGAACAAAATCCATACTCACCATGTCTCAGGCCTATCCGGAATAGGTAAGGGAGGTACAATCCCCAGACTTCCGGTTCCTTCCTTTAGCATACCGATTGCATCTTACAACTCTTCACAAACTTATCTACTTCCTCGTTCGCATCTTGGGCCGCAAATAAAAGTGACTCACTATTACAAGTCTTATCTCGTACCAAAGTGTCCAAACAAGTCCACCACTATGCTTTTCTTTGATCAAATTTTTCTCTCATGAGCATCTTGGTACACACAGCTTGGCTTTTTCTGAATAACAAGTCTTCCTCGTTAGAAATAATCCACGACCGGGCTTCTATCTCGTTAAAACAGGTTACTGCAAGCCTCAAATGCTTCTTTAAAATCTAGATCTGTCTTATACAATTCTTTTAGAAAACCAAATCCTACAACTTCAAAATTAGTTTCTTGAACAAGCATGTGCCTCCTACTCAAAGCATTAGCTACTTTATTTTCTTGGCCACTTATATGTTTCAAAAACAAAATTAAAACCTCGAGATACTCAACCCATTTAGCATGCTTTGTGTTTCAACTTGGTCAGCCAGACAATATACCGCAAAGCATGATTATCGTAATACAATACAAACTCCCCGCTGACATCAAATAATGTCTCCACTTCTTCAAGCATTTCGAACACCGCATAAAATTTCTTCTCATAAGAGTGAATACTTTCTTCTCCGGTGTCATTTAAATTCTCACCGAAATAGGCTACAAGCCTATCATCCCGACCAAACAATTTCACTAAGCCCCCATTGGCACTTACATTTTACTTGAAATGGTTTGGTGAAATCAGCAGACTAAATAGGCTTCTCCGTTATCTTTGCTTTAAAACTTTAAAATTTCTCTCTACTTCAGCAGTCCACTTAAATGGATGTTTTCTCTTCTTTATTGTCTCAATTATGGGTGACACTCCGTCAAGTTTCTTATAAACTTTCCGTAAAACTAGCAAGTCCATGGAAACTTCTTACCTCAAAAACATTTCGGTGAAGGCCATTCCACAATTGCCTTAACCTTTTCTCGGTCCATCTTCAATCCTTCGTAGAAACAACAAACCCAAATACACCAAATCTTCCTTCATGAATGAGCATTTCTTCAAATTTATCAACAATTTCTCTTGATGCAGCTTCTTCAAGACATGATTTAGATGCCTTAAATTTTCTTCTTTAGTTCTCTTAAAACTAATATATCATCCAAGTACACTATCACAAATTTGCCAATGAACTCTTTCAATACTTCATTCATAAGCCTCATGAAAGTACTAGGTGCATTTGATAACCCAAAAGGCATTACCATCCATTCATATAATCCTTCATTTGTTTTAAAGGCATTTTTCCACTCATCACCCTCTCTTATTCTAATCTGATGGTATCCACTCTTCAAATCTATCTTTGAGAAATATTTAGCACCACTCAAACAATCCATCAAATCCTCAATTCTGGGTAAAGGGAATTTGTACCTGATTGTGATCTTATTAATTGCTCTAGAATCAAGACACATCCTCCACCTCCATATTTCTTGGGCTCAATACTCATTGGCATCGCACATGGAATCGTGCTTCGACTTCGTCCTTTTGTCCACCAATTTCGTATCACTCCCGATTTCCTCATTTTCTTGGGAGTAATTTTGTAGGCCGCCTTATTCGGGCAGTGGCCGGGAATCCAGATAAAATCTATCCGATGGTTGATCTTTCATGTGTGGCAACTCATCAGGTAAATCATCCACAACAATGTCACAATAATCATCTAACATCTCTTGTATCTCTACTGGTAAATCAGAAATCTTTGTGAAAGTAAGAACTACTTTAGGTTTTCAAACTAAATAAAATATTACCTCTTCTTCTTCTATATGCTGCAGATATTCCTTCCCACTTAGCAACAAGGTCTTTGGATCAATCACTCTATTGGATGTCTCTCCTTCTTCCATGGGTATCAATGTATGATATACCCCATCTTTGAAGAACTTGTAGGTGTTCTTCTTGCCATCATGACCGTCGTCTATCAAACTCGCCAAGGTCTACCCGCAAGAATATATGACACACATCCATGGGCATTACATCACACAACACTTTGTCCTTGTACTTTCCCATTTGAAGCTCTATTTCACAATCGTTCTTTCATTAAATCCACTAGTGCCCTTTTTATGTAGCCGTGACACCCCGTAGGGAGTTGGATGCTCCTCGTCTTCTCGCCCAAATTTTCTATTACCTCGTTGAAACCGTATTGTCCGTGTTGCCACTCTCAATTATTAGCCACAAAGATTTCCCTTGGACTTCGTACATGCTCCTAAACAAAGTCTTCCTTTGTGCAGGTTCAGTGACTTCTTTGGCTTGCTTCAACAGGACCTTATTTACCACCAAGGATTCTCCCCTCTCTAGAAGAATTTCTTCTTCAATTTCTTCTTCTTCTCCAACCTAGGCAACAACAACATTCCTTGGACCAGCACCCACATTCTCTGGACATTCATAGTGCTTGTGTCCCACTTGCTGACATCTATAACACCTCAATTCTCTCGCCTCCTCGCCCTCGTCTCTACCTCTTCTTCCTTTTCCTTTGTAAGAACCCTTCGCCCCTTGCATCATCCTCCGTAGATGCATTATGAGGTGAGCTACTATTAGCTCCATCCTTTGGGTGTAGCAAAGCCTCTACCACCTCGACTTCCTTTCCACGGAAAGTACCTCTTCTTGGAAGACTGCCTCCTCGTATTTCCTCTCCGACTTCAAGGCCATCCGATAGGCCTCTTCGATCGTCTTAGGAGACAAGAGACCAATCTCATCTTGAATCTCCAATATGAGACCATTCACATATCTCGCGCTCTTCTCCGGTGTGTCTTGGAATTGCCCAACTCTTATACTTACCTCGTAGAATTCCTCTATGTACTCTTTTACCGCGCAACCTCTCGTCTCGTGTTATGCATTTGTCTATACAATGTCATCCGGTAATCACTAGGCAAGAATTTACCCTTCAACTTAGCCATCATTCTAGTCCAAACTCTCTGGATAAAGTTGCTTGCCAATCCTCTCCTTTCTCTCGCCCTCGCACTCCATCCCACCAAAGTGTGCGCATGTCCTTTCACTGTTACTGCAAACTTGACCTTTTTATCTTCACTTATTTCTTCATAATCAAAGCACTTGTTCACCATTTATCCAAACTCCACCAAATTTTCCGGATTCACTCCCGCACAGCTTCGACACTTCAATTCTCGGGGCTTAATTGCGCATCCTGTATAACAGCTTCTCGTGAGCCCTTGTGTGAGGAGGAATCTCAACATTTTCTGCCTTATTCCATTTCTGGTTCACCGGTGTCTTCGCATCCCCCTTGGCCTATCTTCGCTCCATGGCATCCATTTTGGCCTCGACCCTTTGCAACATCCCCAACACCGCGTTGGCAATGTGTCTTCTTCAAAGACCTCTACCAACTCCTGGATCGCCATGCCGCCCTTCGCGAAACAATTCAAACAATGGCTCCGATACCACAAATGACGCAACAACACCGAAGGTCGTTGCCCAATGGAGGGATGGTCACTCGATACTTGGCTCCGTCTTCATTTACCTTTTCTTTTATTTATCAATCGAAACGAAATTTAACAAATGAATATAATCGTGACTCGGGTATTATATTATATTCTCGACATATATATATATATCCCAATGTTACTCCTTCGGGCCTTATATAATCGTTTCCCGAACTTTATATGACTATTCCACCCTTTTGTAACTTTATAATAAACCTTGAAATTTGATTTATAACCCAAATAAATAGTTCAACGCCTTATAACCAAATTTCTTTCAGAATAACCCATGGATCCCTACTTCACCTCTATGACAAGTCAACCAATCAACCGCTCGTATCATACTCCGGCTTAACTTCCGCCTCACCTTCATTAAACTCCGAGCAGCTTCATCGCCATCACCATTCGATGTCGCGCCTCCGCATCAACGGCTCACGTGCATTCCGCCGTCCATAGTCGTAGTTTAATGCGCGAAGGCGCATTTTAACTAGTGGCTTCAAATACCACCCAGAGACACGCGTCGCAATTCCTATGGAATCGCTCGCCCGATCGAAGATTACCACTTATGGTCGAAAGTGGTGCGTACGGTTCAAACCGCTCGTGGTTTTTCTATATGATTTACCAAGGGTGTGGCTGTCAGGTTTGCGCCTACTTGGTTGTTAACTCTAAGCAACTGTTCCGGCCTTCAATTAACAATGAAACAACACCATCTCTTTGTTCGTGATTTCCAACAATATTAACTAGAATTCTTACACACCCCGCCTATGAGTGGGGTTATCCACCCACTTGCGGGAATTAAAAGACAGAGAATCGTGATTGGTCAAAGCATAAAATCGCCCGCGTTAAACGATCTTTCACATCATTAACATTTCAAGAAATGTATACGTAAATTGAAATCCATTCAACCGGAAGCAATTGTTCATACACAAGGGTTTATTGTAGAAAATCTCTTCTACTATCTTTCTCTCTTCCTCCATCCGAGGAATACATTCATATACATAACATATGTCCTTTCGATTCTCCGCGAGGACCGTTATGGAAATTCAAGAGCCCTCCTTACAATTATTCGAAAATTAAATAAGACAAACGAACCAAAACCTAACCATTCGACTTCTACAACTCTAACCGATCTAATAATAATACAAAATGCTCAAGGCATTGACACCTAGCCGTGATAATTTGACTCGTTTTCAAACTCTCCTAGCCACAACATGTGGACAAAATTTTGTGATTGGCCGGCTAGTGTCTAATGCTCCCGCATCAAAAACACATGATGCATACTGTCATTTAATTTGAATAAGAAAATGAACCCGTAGCTTTTAATAACAACATTCTCGTACGTTATTCCGCCGAATCATTTCTTGGAAATTTTACAAAGACCACAATCACCTTTTTCTTCGTAAATACTTTTATTTGCAAATTGAAAATTTTTCACAAAATGATTCTTCAAGAATTATTAATGTTTCCGATCAATCCGTAGATAAACTCCGTAAATAAATCTTTATTTTGGTCTTTGTATTTTGATAGATCAAAATCTAGATATGGCGCAGAGCAGGATTCATTTTAATTGATCCAAGGAGAGAAAAAACTATGCTTTCATGTAGGTTAGAATTTGAGTGTACAAATAACACTGCAGTAGCATGAAGCCTCGATCCAAGGGCTTTATAAATAAATAGGGTTGAATGTTAAGTACCTCGAAAGTGTATGGTGATTCCAAAATTGTTATCGCATACAAGAAACACTATCCATTGTATTTTAGATCATCTTAAACATTACAAATCTCTTGTGCAAGATATTACCACCAATTTTTAGCATTCAACATCTTTTCTATCCCTAGAACTCAAAATACATCACTCGATTTATTAGCTAATGTTGTTTCCAAACTCCTCCCCGCCGAAGATTACGGCCCGTATAGGTTTTCGTCAAATTAATATTTCGACCATCCGTTCCCGATAATATCACAAACTAGAGAGTATTCTATCATGATGAAGATATCTTGAATTTCTTGACTTCGCAGAAATCTTATGATGAAAAAATGATTTATGAAAGTGATCATGATCTTCAAAACACATCAAAAGACAATGAAAATCATATTCCCAAATCGTAGTCAAACTTGAAGATCTATATGATATTAAAGACATATTCAAGAAAGTTACTAATGCTAAACTTCAAAGTTCTACTTTGGAAGTTTGAACTAGTAAATATTGGCACGAGTCTAAACCACAAACATTGTTAATTTAGGTCTTGAGTTAACATTAGAGGAAAGGCCACCATCGACTTCGAATAAGTAAAAAAATGTCTTTTCTTGGAATTATGAGGATTTGAAAACTTATGATACTTCTGTTATCCAACATACTATTCCAAATGCTTTCCGATGTAAAGCCAAGACAACAAAAGTTAAGAAAAATTCATCCCAATATGGAAGGACAAATCAAGTTAGAATTGAACAAAATTTTGAAGGCAAAAATTGATTTTCCGTAAGACATTCTAATTGGGTCTCCAACATGGTACATGTCGTAAAGAAGAATGGAGATATTAGAATCCGCATTGATAGTCGGTTCGAACTCATGGACAACTTCCCATTGCCGACGATGGAACAAATACTTCAAAAAGGTAGTCGTGTTCGAACTCATGTCTTTTCTTGATGTTTTTTCAGTGCTATAACCAAATATTGGTACATCCAGATGATAGGTTGAAAACTACATTCGCAACCAAATGGGGAACTTATGCTTATCAAAAGATGCCTTTTGGTTTGATAAATGCAGAGCTACTTCGCAGAGCTATGGATATAGCATTTAAGGGTCTAATTAATAGATCAGCTTGTTATCTATCTTGACATAACAATATTTTCAAACAAAAGAGCTAATCATCTCGCATGATTTGAAACAGTATATTTGAAAGATGCGGTATGTATGGTATTTTCTTTAAATCCAAAGAAATTCTTCTTTGCTCTCAATGAAGGAAAACTCTAGGGATTTGTTGTGTCAAAAGATGGTATATATATTGACTCCCGATAGAGTAAAAGAAATTTCGATATTTCTTTACCACATAATAAAATCTATGCAATCATTTCTATACGTATGAATTTTGTCAAAAGATTCATTCCCGATTTCTCTCAAATAGTTTTATCATTGCGAATATGATTAAGAAAAAAATCGGTTTTCAAATGGTTACATAAAGAAAAAGAAGCCTTTGATGCAATCAAAAAGGCAACCATTAATGCACCTACATTGAATACTCTTGATTTTTCTAAACATTTTATTCCGTATACTTTGGCTAATTAAACATCCTATGTCGCCGTTTTAACATGTACCAATGATAAAAAAATAGAAGCACCAATTTCTTTCTTTAGCTCAAATTTGCAAGGAGCCGAGCTTAATTATTCTCGATGTAGAAAAACAAGCCTTTGTTGTGTTTAAATCAATCAAAAATTTTAGACCTTTTTTCCTAAAGACACATACAAATATTATTGTCCCATTCTTACAAGGAGACAATTGTTAATTCAAAAGGAAGTAGGAGAAAAGAGAGCTAATTGGGTAACAAATTTTTTACAAGAGTATGATATTGATATTAAGCCACCAAAATTGTGTGCCAGAGGACAAGGTTTTTGCATTGTTAGGAGGAACTTCCAACATACTAGAAAATCAAGATCAAGATAATTTTTTTCAAGTAAATAAGATAAGTGTTATAGATTCTCGAATCTCAATACACCGATTTGATCTTTTACTTGGAAAATGGTATGCTCTTTCTAATCTTAGCTTGGTATTAAACGTGCTTTAAGATTAAAGGATAAACATTATGAAATCAATGATGATGTGTTGTTCAGAAGAAATTATGATTCAATTCTATTAAGATGCCTTGAAAAATACCCAAGCAAAAAAGGTATCATAGAATTACATGATGGACCAAACAGTGGACATTTTGGAGGTGATACCAAAACTCACAAAATCATCCATGTCAGATATTATTGGCCTACCCTTTTCAAAGATACACATGACTATGTAAGGAAGTGCGAGACTTGTCAAACTGCTAGTGGAAGACAAAGGGAAGCCAGCCTTTTCCTCTACAACCAAGAAAATTGAGAAACCATTTGAGTAATGTGTTTGATATTATTGGAGAAATAGTACCACACTCTTCCAAACAAATACGATACATCCTTAAAGCAACGAATTATTTCACAATGTGGGTAGAAGCAGCTTCCTTTAAAGGTAGCCAATTTCGATGCAATCATTGATTTCATTGATCAATTCATCATAACCAGGTTTGGTGTACCTAACACTCTTGTTTTCGACAATGCATCTTATTTTTCCGGGAAATAGCATAATGGAATTTGCAATCAAAAGAGGTTTCAAATTGAAATATTCACAAATTATTATCCACAAGGTAATGGTTTAGCTGAATCTACTAATAAGAATCTCATCAAAATCATAAAAAATACCATTGATCGAATCAAAAGAATTGGCATAAGCTCCACTTTTTTCACTATGGGCTGATCGTATTACTCATAAAACTTCAATAGGTGCTCTACCTTTAATCTAGTTTATGGAAAAGAAGTTGTGGATACCATCAAATCTAGTTCTTCCATCATTAGCCCTAGTTCAATTTATTGAAGAAAATCCTTCATCATCTATTCAATTGAGATTTGATCAAATTATTAACTTAGAAGAAGATAGAGAGAAAGAAAAAAGTATTCATGCTAAACATCAACAAGCTATAAAATATTCTTTTGATTCAAGTTCCATCGGATCCAAAACTTTGAAAATTGGTGATCTTGTTCTGAAATGGGACAAAGCACATGAAGATAAGGGTAAGCATACCAAATTTTAAAAAATGTGGCTTGGACCATTTCAAATTGTTGAAAAGATAGGCTCATATACGTTCATATTGCAAGAATTATCGTGAAAGAGAATCTTCCCTATGAATGGGCTTGTCTTAAAGAAATTATTTTCATAAGGAGGTAACCCCTTCAATTGCATATTCTTTTCTACAATTTTGTTTATTTTGTAAATAAGGTTGTTAATAGTCTTTAATTGAATTTTTAATATTTGAAAATATCTTCGAGAAAATATTATAAATACTTATTTTATGTAAATAAGAATTTTTATAGAAATCATTACAGTTTTGGATAGTTAAAATAAAACATTAAACTTTGGAAATTTGTAAAAAACATTTGCAAAATCTTTTGAAAACTTGAGGAAATTGTAAATAATTATAATTTTATCGAGTAGAGAAAGGTTATCCATAAAAGGTAAATATTTTTCAAGCTTTGGCATTAAAAAACTCTAAAAAATTGTCATCCATTGATTTCATGGAGAACAATCAGTTCACCCCATCCATTAAGGTTGTGATTTTTTGTAATATAATTCTAAGAAATTATATATAAAAAATTAAGAGATAAGGGGTCTCATTACCAGGCTCGCTTACCATGATCATAAGAAGGTAATAAAACTAACATTACCAACATTGCATACCAAAACAAGGTAATGGCTTATAATTATAAGACAAGGGGTCTCATCACGAGCCAACTTGTTCAATTTAATTACAACTAGTGAAACGATATTGTTATTAACTCGACTACCAACCAAAAATGGATTTTGATTTAAAAAATAAATAAAATAGAAAAAAACATGAGATAATATGTCTTATGAATTTATCTTTTAAAGAGTCATGATCTTAGTTGGATAGGACAATGAATGGTTGATGGTTAAAAGGTAACCCCGTCAAGACTATAAACGTTTGAAGGCAAAGCAGAGGCAATACCTATGGACAATGAGTATATTACAAAAGCTAAAATTGAAAAGGCCCCTTACTTTATTATTATCAAATAATCAAAGCTTAAGAAGACCCAAAAAAGCCATTCTTGAGAAATTAGAAAGAATGTGCTAGATTTTTATTCTTTTCCGTAGTTAGATTTTATTTAAATTTCTCTAAGATAGTTTTCATTATCTTTAAAACTTTTTACTTACTAAAATTATAGTGTTCATTTTATTTTTTCAGAGATAATCCGTTTCTTCCAAAGAATCACCAATTGTTGTATGGTACAACAAGCTCTCCCATTTCAAAATTTTTGAATAAATTTTGTATTTTTAGAAATAGGTCCCCTTTACTTTTAGATAGAAATAAACATTTTTGAGGAAATACTATTTTTTTATATAAAACAATAAAAGATTCATTGCTTAAAAGTCATATATCGCATATCACATATATCGGATACAAGTGAACAAATGTGACATTGAATTTTTCCGATCCGATGAACTATCAAGTCTTATATCACACCGACACAAAGCATAGAAGTATTCATGTTAAAAATCCCGCGTGCGATAAAGTAAATCGCAATCGCAAATTGGTAGGGTCTTACAAGTTCCACTTTTCTTTTGCAAAAATCCGATGCGATGTAACCTAATCGCAATCACATTTAAAAAAATTATCCTTCATTCGACTTATTTCATAAACTCGATGCGATGCGATTCATCGCAATCGCACTTCAAAGAATCAACATAACATTTATTTGATTTATAAAATCACGATGCATCACAAATCGCATTTCTAAAAGGATACATTTCATTCACTTATTTCATAAAAGCCGATGCAATGTGATTCATCGCAGTAACGCATTTCGCAGGAACAACACCACGTCTACTTATTCTACAAAAAATTCGATGCGATGGACCCCACCACTACTCTAATTGCAAATCGGCGTAAATCGTATACAACTTAATTCCTTTGGGAACATCCGATGCAATATACCATCATCGCAATCGCAACCTATGGATCATATGAGAAGATACTTGATTCCCTTTTGAAACCTCTAATGTGATGGATAGTTAAGTATTTGTTTATTTCTATTTGCGCCGCGCATATATTATTTATCAATCACAATCGAAAATCCAAAAGGAAATTTTTACGTTAACATTTCAAATTTCCGATATCCGATTGTACGATCATTATTAATTATAAAATCAAACGATTTATGGTGATCGATCCTATATGAATGCGTGAATGTGACTCTTATGTAGAGAACTTAAGTTTAAGACAAGAACAATCGGGGATCATTAATAAAAATATTTTCACACAAGCTTGTTCTTCTAACTTCGTTCCTTCCCATTCTAAAAGATTTTTCTCATTTGGCAGAGCCATAGACCATCCAACCCTCTCATTCGCTTGCCGTTGAAACGATACTGTGATTTCGAAAAATGTCTAAGGAATTTAAGAAAAGCAAGAATCAAGCATCGCCGCAAAGATTATTCCTACTCCCAATAGCATCGAAAGAAAAACTAGCTAAAATCAAGCCGGTTATAGATATAGCATGCCGTGTCTCGAAGCTTTCCCCGGGAAGAAGTGTATAATTTGATTGAAGCAGAAAAACCCACATTACCAAATGAAGACGACTACATTCTAATTCCGAGACTCCTCAAAGCACTTGCAAATTATTTTCTTCACAAATTGCATCTCGGTGAATATGTTCCCCTATTATGATGTAGTACGATGGGTGATGTGTACAATATCACCATCACAAAAAAAACCTTTGTCTCAAATTTTCGGCGGAACAATTTTTGGGTTCTTTAGAGTAGAAGATATCAAAGCGATGTACCATCTCCCAACCGCGTAAGGTATACAACAAAGCTTTCATAGCATATTTCGCCGCAAGCAATGAAGTTTACCTCGTACCCCATTAAATATTGGAGACGAGCTACGCAGAAACATAAAAATGAAGCATCGTGTATGTAATTCGTGGGAGTATCTCTTGCACTCCCATATTTCTATGCTGATACAATGATGTGTAGACTCTTTGGAATGACAATTCTACGAGGTTTTCAATTCATATGCAATTCTTATTCATGCTACTATAAATTCTGAAATTATGGATTGGTCGGTTATCCTTTCGATTAAGATAGCTAATAGAATTCTGGAATATAGAAAGGATAAAGACACCGGAAATACAACTCCTTTTCATTTATGTGCCTATATCTTAGATGCCCCGTGTTTCAATTCAGAATTTTTCTATTTTAGGTTGGAGATGGACTCCACAGAAGTCGTCCGATCCACATTTACCATAAACTCTCGTGGAAGAAGGTCCATTTTAAAAATCATGTATAGGATTTGTCATGGCTTTTTTTTACCTATCTATCAAACCATTTTTAACCAATTTCCTCACCGACTCTCTAAAAAAGCAAAGAATGATATATCCCTTATTGGAAATTGGTTTGAGAAGAAATATTTACTTACCGAGTTTTTGGAAGCATTTTTGGAACCCCATATCTTACCTCTATATGTCCCCGACAAACCGTTAGCCCAAGAAATTTCTTACCGCCTGATAGAAAAAGGGATGTCAAGATGTTTAAAGAATGCCAAGAAATTGATGTGGCTTCATCCCCTTTCATCGTGGAAATTATACTCCGAATGATTTCAAACATGCCGAGAAGGAAGTTATTAAAATAAGAGATCTTAAGCTCGCAACTTTCCCAAAGGGAGACAATATTAAGCTCGCAACATGCCGAGAAGGAATTTATTAAAATAAGAGATCTTAAGCTCGATCTTAAGCTTCGTGGGAGTCTCGCACCCCCATATTGCTATGTACCGCAATGATGTGTAGACTCTTTGGGAATGACAATTTGTGAGGTTTTAAATTCATATGGTACCCTTATTCATGCTACTATAAATTCTGAAATTATGGATTGGTCGGTTATCTTTTCTCGACAAGATAGCTAATAGAATTCCGGAATATAGAAAGGATAAAGACACCGGAAATACAACTCCTTTTCATTTATGTGCTTATATCTTAGATGCCCCGTGTTTCAATTCAGAATTTCTTATTCTAGGTTGGAGATGGACTCCACAGACCCTCGTTCCGGTCCACATTTACCATAAACTCTTATGGAATGTCCATTTTAAAAATCATGTATATAGGATTTTTCACGCTTTTTTGTTACTCCGTCTATCAAACCATTTTTTAATAAATTTCCTCCCCAACTCTTAAAAAGCAAAGAAATATATATCCCTTATTGGCAATTGGTTTGGAGAATAAATATTTACTTACATCAAAGTTTTGGAAAATTTAACCCCATATCTTACCTCTATATGTCCCTAACAAACTCGTTAGCCCAAGAAATTTCTTACCAAATATGACGAAAAGGATGTCAAGATGTTTAAAGAATTCCAAGAAATTGATGTGGCCTACCTTTCCCCTTTCATTGTGGAAATTATATTTACCATTTTACATACGAGAAGGAAGTTATTAAAATAAGAGATCTTAAGCTTGCAACTGCCCTAGAGACAATATGATCCAAATAAAGTAGCTTTGGATTTCAAAATTTGGTTCAAATTTCTAGGTTTGAGCATGAACCCGATGAATTTGATGATTTATTTGTCTCTATTGAGAAATTTTCCCAAGTTTATGACTTGGAAAAATCCAAGTTTCTGCAGAAGATATGAACAAATTTTACAAATTTCGTGGTCAAATATTGCCGAAAGCCCTCACTCGCCCATGATCTCCTTTGCAAGAAGCCGAAAATATAGAAACTAAACAAAAGAAAAAGGAAGACATAGATAGAAAGATAGATAAAGAAGTGTCTACCACAAGAAAGCCGATATGCATACTAAGAAGGAAAATACAAATTGGAAAACTTGATGTTCAAATGTAGAGAAGGAGAATAACAGCTAACAAAAATGATATGCGTCCGAAGAAATAAATACAGATGATAAACCCAACGATCAACTTGAAAGAGAAACAACCATTGCAGTAAAGAGTGGTAAATTTCATTTAAATTATTGTTACTCCCCAATTGATAAGACAATATGAGCAATTTGAATAGCAAATTAGAGGAAAAAATAATCCTCAAGTTGATAGTTTGAATAATTAAGATATGGAGATTATCCCCGAACATCCATCGAAGAAATTGTGTTGAAAGTTGAAGAAATCCCTCATTTTGATATCTTTTATAGTCCTAAGCATAGGGCTATCGTCAAGAAACAAAGGAAAAGAAGGATACGCATCAAGAATCACTCTCATCCCCACAGTTGAATCTGGCAATATTGTCCTGGAAGAATACTAAGGTAGATCCTTCCAGAGGATCTTACTAAATTATCACAATATGTAGGTGCTTATAGTGCAACCACTATAGATAAATCTACCGAAGTCAATCAAATGATCAAAACAAAAGGACTCAGACAGTACCAGAAGAAAAGACAACTAATGATCAACAAAAAGATAATGCACCGGAGTGAAATAGCTATCGAAGAAAAAATCGAACCAAACAAATGGGAAGAGCAAATCGAGAGTGGAAAAGAAAAGCTCGATCACAAGCTTTGAATAAGCAACAACAGCTTGTCCCAAGAGGTGTCCAAGTTACAAACCTTGCCGCAAAATGAGAAAAATGCCAAAGCAGAGCAAGGAAAAATATTTTTGTTGGAAATTGGATAAATTTAAGGATTGTCCTAAAATTTACCAATTTAAAACCTAAGTTTTGGAATCAAATAAGCTATTGTCTCAAAGCAGCTAGATGATCTCTCGTCAAAATATTGGCCGCGCAGCCTTTGTGTGAAATAAAATCTTCCCTTACCGATGAATCGCCTCGGCCTCAATCTTGAATTTGAGAATGCGGATGACAAGATATCAAAGTTTCTTTCATGGCAAAACTCGAAGAAGGAAAGAATGCAAATCTTCCCAAAGATCGAAGAAAGACATAAAGAAATCTTATTTGCCGAATGGGAAAAACAAGCTGATCAAAGAAGAACAAGCTACATCAAGGGCCGTAGGGGCCATGATGAACAATCGACACAATTAGTTAATGATAGCTTATATGCTATTAATTTAATTTCGATTGTATTCGGTAAATTACCAAAGGTGAAAGAAATTAGAAAATCAGCAAAATTTAGGAAATTACATGGGATGTCACGTGAACATATTTAATTAAACCACATAGTCAACAAATGACAATCAAATGCCTTTCAAACGACATCAATTGCATCATTCTAGAGCTATCCGATGCCACGTACAATCGGTCACTGTATTCGAGGCCGAGTCATCCAACCAAAGTCAAGGATATGCTCAACCGCCATCTCAACACATTGAATACACAAGAAAATCAATTAATCTATTTTTTATTTTGATATCGCAAGTCTTTTCTAGGATCTTCGATGACAGTTTCTAGGATAAGTTATAGATAATCTGTTTTGTTAATTTCTTATTTAAATACCTTTCATGCATTTAGAAAGGGGTCCTAAATTTGTAATAATTTTGACTTGGATGATACATTTTTGTACTCCATCAATCATTTTATTTTATAAAGGATCACATCCCGTGATTTATGGCAAATTAGCTTTAAGAATTGCATTTCGTACCTTGGAGGTTGTTTAAGTTAAAGCACAAGATCCGGATATTGAGTTGCATCAAGAAAATATCCTTCTAAATGAATCCGGTATTTCTATCGATTTACCGTTATTTTATTTATGTTATGAAATATTCTCTTTGAAATTGCTATCATTTATATATGCTTGTTTTCACAAATATTTCTTTATCATATCATTTCCCGAAGATATAGAAATATTCATTTATCATAATATATGCAAATGATATATAGAATTATGAATGGGATGTGTTATTCTAACTCTATTTAATTTCTTAAATAAAGTTATCATTATATGATACTACATATTTATGTTGAATAATAATACATTTTCATTATTATTTGTTTAACCGAAAACTATCTTTTAAGTCGTATTCATACTTAATGCCCGAGTTAGTTATATAGATTATTTCGTTAGCTTAGTTAGTTCCATTATTCACCTACACAAACACTTCATTACCAATCCATTCACTATTAGGAAACTAGTCCTATAAATCCAATGGAGCCACCACACCAAACGGAAAAGGAGCCGTCCTAGGGTCCCGACCGGGTGGTTTTCCCTCATTGCTTGAAGTAGTGATTTTCGAGGCTTCAACACATCTAAGATGATTTGAAGATACCCCGGAGGACTTGAGGTGAATTTGTCGAATTTCTAACAAATGGATAGTCTTTTTCATGTTTCGTGCCACGCATTTAGTGGCAAAGTTTGGCCGGTGATCCAAGCTTCATTTTTTGACCATCTTCGTATGAGGAGGTATATGATGCAATTATGTTGTGATTCATTTTTGTTTGTTTTTTGATATGATGTATTATACTTTGTGATCCCTCGTTTGACACTATGTTGAGTGATACTTGTTTCCACATTATTGTGAGATTGTATTAGCTTGTCATGCCGGAGGAAATCCCATTTTCGCTTAGATTAAATGTAGGGAGAACATCTGTGGAGAGAAGCCACTTGTTGAGGGTTATGAAAAATAAAATGCTATGTACATCATCATCATTTACATAAATTATATGAAGCCACCTCCACCGTTCGACACCGGGCCCAAAGACGTAACCCACATTGGGTGAACTTTGTTATCAAATGTGTTGTGTTTTTTATTTTTTGATCAAAGATTATGTTTCCTCTTCTTTAAGCAAATACATATGGTTATTTTATGCTCCTTTAAATGCAACTATATTGACATCACAGAGGTAAATTACCTTGGATAATTCCGGTAGTTGATGGAATCCCGATCAAATTTGGTATTAGAGTGGTCTTCTCGTTGATGTGAATCGTGAGTGTGAATGATTTAACAAGCAACCATTAGAGAAATTTCTGAGGTATAAAATGGGCCTCCTAAGAAAAATGTACAACCAAAATAAAATTTATAAGAACCAATAGGACTCAAGATGATGATGTCAAACATGGGGGATGATTCACCATTTTTGGGGTAAAAAAGGTAAAAAGATTAAAAAAATAATAAAATAATAAAACTACTTTTTCAACTTATATTTTCAACTTCTCTCCCTAAGGTTTTACTCAACCAAGTGGGAGTAATTTTGGATCAAAAAATTTAATTGCTCATCCAAGGAGTACCCATATTTCATATGTTTGATGGACCCCAATATATTTAGGTGAAAATACATGAAAATACGTGATTGCGATCACATTTTTCATGTATTTCTCATTTTTCGTAAAAGGTGGTCCGTCAAAAGTATGCAACATAGGTACTCCTTCGATGATGAATCAAATTATACGTCCAACTTGTGTTCCCGCTTGAAATTTTATTAAACCCATAGAGAGATAAGTTGAAAATACGAGTTGAAAAATTAGTTTTTTTCTTTTTTTCCCTCTAAAATTTGATGATGTAATTCTAATATTATTTTATCATTTCCACTATTATTTGATAATTTCCCTTAGGAGGAAAATTTAGACCTCAATATTCCCCTAATTAATGGAGGATGACAAATATATGTACAATAACCTTTTTCAAGGTGGCATGCATGGTGAACATGATGTATGTCGATTATGAGGAGAAGATGGCAAGAGAGGAACAAGACAAAGAAATAGCAGAAAGCACGATGCTCCATCCACATATTCTACCGAAAATTATTCGCCTTCATCATCTTATCATCATTCGAATGAGGAGATCACCTAGAGCCTTCAAGCAAGAGAACAATGAAATGAAGAGGCTTCTACGGGAAGAGAAGGAAGAGAAGCAGAGATTGAAAATTTAGTTGCAAGCTGGTGAAGAGGCTTGGAAGAACTAAAGCACAATGACCAGACCTTTCAATTAGAAAAGGATTTTGCATTTAGGAGGCTTCTACAAGAAGAGAAATAGGAGAAGAAGTGACTCGCAACTTCAAATACGAGTTACCAAGAGAATTTGGAGGAGTTGAAGTGCAACGAAGGATTAGAGAAGCCTCCTCATCACATGTTTCATAATTCCATGCCTGAGGTAAACAATGTTGATTATTCTTTCGCCATCTTCACATGTTGTTATTTCTATTGGAATGCGGAGTTACCTACTATAGAACCGGTATGAAACTCCTTACCAATATGGGGTATAAAGGAGGAGGACTTGGTGTTAATGGAAAAGGCAATACCTCAACCATTGGAGGTTGTACAAAGACCTCTATTTTCATAAAGTTTTGGGATACAATCAAGGAGAGTGCTCAAAGGTGTCAATAAGTGAGCTTCCAAGACATTGTTGAAACTGCCTAGGAAAGAGCATGATGTGAACACATCACCATCATTTCATGACAATGCACATTGCCGAGGAATAGTTGAGGCAAGCTCTCATCATCATAATTGCACCGTAGACAACCACAAAAGGTATAAAAATTCTCATTATTCTAGAGTTCATTTTGATTAAAATAATGTTGTTAATGATGAACATAAATCATGGCATCAAAAAACATGTAGTTTTTGTGGTTTACATAACCATGTGATTGTCGAGTGCTTGAAGAGAAAGGCTAGATGAAAGAATATGAGGCATGAAAGGCCTTCTCCACATCAAGAAAGGAAGAAGGTTAAGTAGGTATGTAGGAAGAATACTTATTGTAGTCATTGTGATAGAGGTGGTCATAAAATAGCCACGTGTTGGAGGCTCCATCCAAAGCAACGTGTTAAGGACAAAGTGCTCGTGCATGAACTAGTTGAAAAAATTATTCGACAAGCGAATCCAATTACGTGGAGATAAATCATTCACTTTGATATGTGACAAATGGTTTTTATAGATGTGTTATCTTTTTATGGCCGTATTTTTGTAAATCATGCGCGTAAACATAACCGTAAAAAGGATGATGTGTTTTTCATCACTTGTTAAGAAACAATGATGTTTTGGCCTTGTATCGATAGTTAGGGTATTGATTTCCATTTTGATGTAAAATTGGCCACAAAGTATGTGTTATAAACTCGTGGCAAGTATGGGATTCTTGGGTCATGATTGCTCATAATTGAGCATGTAATTTGAAAAATATTGTAATACAAAGTTTGTAGATGATGCAAAAAGCCGCCATCGCCGATGGCTTCAAGGAACAAAGGTGAAGGAGAATAAGGGTGACTTTTGGGACACTTGTGGTGCAGAAAATGTACACAATAGTTATAGATTATGTTCATGCTTTTGGAGGACCAAAAGATCCTTAGTGAGGAGAAATGATCCAGGGGCACCGTACACTCTCGGGTCAAAGAGGGCTTATAATAGATCGAAAATGAAAGTTGACATATTTCTCTTGAACCAAATCTATATCGAATATCTCGTTTCCTTGATTCCAAAGCACGGAAAATTTTAGGGCTAATATTCGTAAGTGGGCTAATTTTCCATGCTTTTTCCAAAAAAATATTTGCCAATTTCCAGTTTTTTAATAATTGATTCACCTAAATTTTATACTATAAAATTATTTTACCCTAAAAATCGCCAAAATTTTATTATGCTAATACAAACTAACTAGAACTTAAATATTTGTACAAAAATATCATCAAATTTTTTATAATTTATATATGTGGGATTAGTAAGATTCACTAAGGTTTCTAAACTTTAAGATAAAATTACATCCTTAAAATTATCCCTATTCCAAGAAAGATGTGAACGACACTCCAATCCGAGCTCGTATGAAGAAGTTAGAGCCGGGTCAAAGTGGGCAAGTAAGCTTGGTTTAAGGATCCTAAAATTCATCGAGACCTCGGCGCATGAAATCCGGCTTCAAAGAGTGGGTGAATTTTTGGATGTTTAATTTACCTAATAACCCTTAAATTTGACGAAGTCAAAAAAGTAAAGTTGGTTAATAGAAAATAATATAAAATATACAATAATACGGTGGCGAGCTTCCACCCTTCCACCCCCGCACTATGGTTATGGAATGAATATGTAAATAAAATTAAAAGGTTGGACGTGGTCACAGGAGCAAGACTCCCACCCACCAATAATAACCATATTTATATAAACTCTGTGACTATATATATTAACTAGCCGAACGATGGAACATATTGTAATTCTAGTCATTCTAGTAATTCTAGTACAAATGGAACATATTACGATAAGGAGAGGTAGTTGGTGAGGGATGCAGTAGTAATTCTAGTTGTAAATGGGTAGTTCGAAGTGCTGGTTCATTAGTTAATGTGTTGTAATCACTTAACTCGGCGAAGTGAGTTAAACTCAGTTGTGCTATTTGTAACTATTAGATACGTAGTGAGAGATCAAGTGAATGAAATATTAATTATTCACAATTAGTGATCTCACATGCAACCGAGGATTTACTATTATTAGTCAGATGCATGTTAGGTCTAAAGGAGACCCTAAGGAGAGATCCAGGTGAAAGGGAAGTTGACTACGCAGTTGTAGGATTATTGGGTTGCACCCATGCAACCAAACACCCATTGTATTGCCCATGATACTTTTGTAGTCGAGGAAGGCAAAATTCTTAGAATTACTAGAATTACGAGTGCCACATATCGTAATTCTAGTAATTCTAGTACAAAATGAGTGCCACATATCGCCGCTTCTTTCGTACCAAGAAACTATTGTCAATCTTATGTCAAGACTTTCCGATGTGCTATTTCGTTTGATGGATTACCTTACCTATTCGCATCCGTGAAGCCTCCTGAAGCTTCACTCCCTCTATCCATCTATACTATAGACCATAATTTAACAATGTGCCCCTCGTGTATCTCAATACATGCTTCCCCACCTTCCAAAAGAGCTTGGTAGGCTTAACCATAGCTTGACTCGTCCGGTTAACCGCGTAGCAAATGTCTATTCTAGTGTTCACTAGACACATCGCTGAACCAACAACTTTCGTACGTAGCATCCACTACCTCTCCGGTAAGTAGCATCCTATTTCTTCCAATTTCCTCGAAGAGGAGTATTCGGTGGCTCGTATATCTCCATGTGAAACTTACCTAGTATCTCTTTGGCGTACTTGCCTTGAGAAAAAAAATCACCATCCCATGCCATATTTCCAAACCAAGGAAACAATGAAGAGTCCCAAGACCTTCATTTCAAACTCCCTTGCAAGATCCTCCTCGCATGAGTGTATCACTGCTCATCACTAGTCAAAATTAAATCATAAACATAAAGAAAAAAATCAATAACTTACCCTCAACCACACCGGCATGTTGCATCAGCCTTCTGTACTTTGGTGAAGCTCGGTCCAAGCTGGAATAGTTGTCTATCCGAGTGTATCAAGCACGAGGTGCATTCCTCACCCCATACAAGGTTTCCTTTTGAGTCGACACATGTGACTCACTTTTGAAGATCTCGAACATTTAGGCCGCCGTATGTAAACTTCTTCAATAACAATTCATCGCAGGAATACGTCACATCCATCCGATGAATGCGCTAGCCCATCTATGCTAAGAGTGCAAGGATGGATCTAATGGAAGAGTACCTTTTGCACTGTGCAAAATTATAATCATAATCGATCCCCCCCATTCCGTGAGAACCCCGGGCCACAAATATGGCCTTGTATTTCTCCACACTCCCATCACAACTTGCTTTACCTTGTAGATCCATCTAGATCCAACCACCGATTTGTCAACCGATCTTGGGACAATATCCCATGCATTGTTCTTGATAATAGAGTCATACTCCTCCACCATTGCATCAACCCAAGTTGGTTGCCGGTGACCGCTCCTAAAAGGAAGATGGTTCAATAATAATACATTTTCTCATAAGAGCCATGTATCCAAGAACATGGAAACCGGAGACCGTATCCGTTGCACTCGTGAAGTAGCGGTCTTTGCTATTCTTTTGCGCATCAAGTCTCAATATATCAACTTTCATGGTGCACCTTATGCCATTTCCGATGGATGGATTTGCATGACCGTTTTATGCCACTCCATGATCCTCATCATGGGTCAGCTCCACATCTTCGAGGCTCATCCTTGGGAACCAAGAGTTCCTCCTCTCGCATGCAAGTCTATCTCCTCTCAAGGGACAACCACATGGGATTTCTCCCAACAAATTTTATATCCCGTCACACAATAATAATTTTGATGTTTGGAAAAATACACCCGATAGTTGTGGGGTGTTTCATGTACCCCAAAAAGATCCCAATCTCAAATTTTCTGGGCCCAAATTTTTATTTCTTGCATCTTTGGTCACATGCATATAAGCAAGATGAGCCAAAAATATTAAGGTGTGAAAAATTAGGTTTTCTTACCAGTTGAAGGCCTCTTCTCGTGTATTCATGCCAAGTATCCTATGAGGACACCCGTTCAAGCATTAAAATACCATGCTGTTGCATGCTTTCTCCCACAGGCGTACCTGACCTAGGCCTTGATCATGCAACATCGCTCTGCCGCACCCACAATGCTTTTTTATTTCTTTTAGCGACCCCATTTTTTTGTGGGTTATGAGGTGCTATCGCTCTCTTCGAATTCCTTCTTTGCCGTGTAAATTATTGAATTCATTGGAGATGTACTCTCTCAATTAATATCACTCCTCAAGAGCCTTCACTTGCTTCCCCAACTCTTTCTCCACCAAGGCCTTAAACTCAAGAAACTTTGAGAATGTCCGATCTTTCTTATGTATGAAGAAGATCCAACACTTACGAGAAAATTCATCAAAAAATATCACATAGTACTTATGTTTTGTTGTCGGCTAACATAGAATGGTTCACACACGTCCGTGTGAACTCTTTCAAGGATCCCCAAAGTTCGGTTCTCCTTCTTATGAAAGGTGGAATTTACATATTTTCCCATAGTACATCCTTTGCATGAACTCGAATGCGCAATTTTACCCTTGGGAAGACCAAGAAAAATTTTGAATGACTTTCAACGCGCCATGTTGAAGATGGCCCAATCTCATGTGACATGATTCTCCCTCATCATCTTACCACTTTGTCTCCGCCTTTCCCATCAATGTTGTGCAACCATCTACATCCATATTGTAGAGATTCTTAACTCGAACTCTATCTTATTGGTTTTTCCTATTGTTTTTTGTCATAGAAATCTTTTCCTTCACTAAAAACAACATCATAGCCTCTATCCTCCAACATTGCAACTAAGACTAGATTTTTCTTCAAACCCTTACATGCATTATATATTTTAATTGAAAGGGGTTTACCCGATTTCCTCCTCGAAGGTAATGGTACCAATCCCTGCAGTACCGTACCACTCGTCATCACCCATTTCAATATGCATCTAAGAGATCCTTCTCCTCCAAGCTAAATGGGGTGCCCTCGTCTCCCATCATGTGAAAGGAAGCACCAATATCCAAATAACACACGTATCCCAATGCACTTGAAACCATGCATGCAATCAATGAGAAGTCAAGCTAAAATTGTGAGGCCAAAGCCTCAACAGCTACAAAATCCTCCAACCTTCTTATTCTTATTCTTTGTGGATAGTTAGCAAGATAATGCCCATGCTCGTGATGCCGTTGAAAAACTTCTCACCCTAGACATGTCTCACTTATTGCCATCTTTGACTCGGATTTCGAATGGAATTTATTCCCTTCCCATTCTTCACCTTGACAACAAAGCACAATCTTTCTTCATCTTCATTCTTATATGAAGATCCATCTCTAGTGTTCCGTATGATCTCCTCCTACAAAACAAATCCAACCATAGTCGTTCCCAATTTAGCAGATTTTTCCTTCATTGACAAATTATTACTAATTGTTACAACCTTCGGGAAGTCCTGTGTGAGATCCAAACTCACTAAATCATCATTAGTGACAAATATGCAAAATCTCCCGCCCATCCCGACACTGGACAAACTTTGTTAAATATTTTGTCATGGAGTTGCCTTTCTCCATCTTATCTTCTTGATTTTATCTTGGAGTGCCAATTTCCTATGGTTGTTTTTTCTTCCGAAATAGATCCGTCAAAGACTTCCATGTTGCATATGGTGTGGCTTTCCCATGGAGGCTCGAGACAATGTGGTCTCACACTCCCTCCAATAGGATCCTTGCTTTTTCCACTTTCTTTTGCCATGCATCAAGATTTGTAAGTATCCGTCACCACAATGGGTTTGGAACACCATTGTCAATGAAATCCTTCAAGCCATTGTCTTTGATTATTTCCTCCATCCTTTCCTTCCAAGAAATATAGTTTGAGTTTCCCTCGAGTGCATACTCCAACCTCAAGCCATTGAAATCCATTTCGATCCCGAATCAGTTGTAGCACGAAGAAAGTCTTTTTGAAAATTTGAATTCTATCCATTCACGAACTCAACTCCTCCTTCACAATTGTGATTTCCTTGCTCTACTACTGTGTAGAAATTATACAAAAAGAATGTATATCATGGATTCAATCTGATCTAAAAATGTACTAAAGTTAAACATTGAATCACTTCTACAAATCAATTGTGGAATTAAAAACAAAATCGCCAACTACATGAAGCAAAGAAGAATCAATGAAGCTACAACATGTAGATAATTTCCCAGGGAAATATTGTCGATCAAAACCCCACTATATTCTATTGTATTTAGCATGGAATCATGAAACAATTATGAGCAAAACTCTTCTCACAAGAGCCTCATGTACCGAGCTAATTGTTTCACATTGTCTCGTATAAAATCGACCAATACTTAGCTAATTAACTACCTCCCGTACAACCTTCCTTTCGTGCAATCCCCGATGAATTCAATCCCTATTATTTAGGAATAATTGCCTTCCTTGACCGCGCAAGTATCATGGGAACTCCAATGGATGTCCGCCCGCATGGGTGCAACCCAATAATCCTACAATTGATAGTCAACTTCCCTCTCACCCAGATCTCAACCGGGTTCCACCGTATCCGATATGAATGCATCTAATAATAGTAAATCCTCGCCGCATGATATCGCCGATTGTGAATTAATTAATATTTAATTCACTTGATCTCTCACTAGTGTATCTATGAAGGTAACCAGCACAACCGAGTTTAACTCACTTAACTTAGTTAAACTCGATTACAACCAAGATTGACTAATGCACCACCGCACTTTGAACTTTGTTATAACTAGAATTACCTTGCAGATGCCTCACCAACTACCTTTAACTCGAAATTCATGAGCTAACTAAGTTTATAACACTCAATTAACTATTACAACTTATTTTGAGATTAGATTACATTTTATTGTCCATCTGAATTAAGGGATAACTAAAATAGACATGTGCACTCGTATCTAGCCCACACCAAGCAGATGCTACTAAGACCCTCGTGGTCCCACTCTAGTGTAGGTACGTTTGGACCTCTCGGTCCCACACTAGGTGTGGGTACTGAAATTTATTGTTGAATCTCAACAAAAGACAATGGAAGTATTGGCAGAAGTATTTCTATCGTCGAATCTTCAATGATGTCGTAAAGTACATCGTATCCTTCACTTCTCAGGCCATTTCCAAAGCTACCATCAAGAAGCAAGTCCTTATACCCGCGTCTACCCCTAGCCAACCTTGGGAATCCATCTCCATGGATTACATGTCGCCTTCCTTCTACTAAGCATGGCAACGAATGTGTTTTTGTGGTTGTCACCGTACCTCAAGATGGCCATTATGGTGGCCTACAAGAATAATATCATAGTAGAAGCCACTACTAAACTCTTCTTTTTAATGAGTGTGGGTACACTTTGGGATCCCACAATATATCATCTCGCATTGGGACAAGGTTCCTTGGTACATTTTTTTCTAGCTCTCCGGTCGATGTTGGACACCAAGCTCGCCAAGTCCACAACTTTCCATCCCCAAACCGATGGAGAGACATAGGTCATTAATCGGACGATCATACACATTATACGCATGTACAACTCAAAGAATCCACACACATGGGATGAGAGAATCCCCCATATACAACACAACTATAATCGAGCTCTCCACATCTCAACTAGCCACAACCCTCAGGAGGGCTGGAATTCCATCCACTATGTCCCATTGACGTATACATGCCATTTGCAGTGTTACTCATGCAAATTGCTCCCCATGTCTAGTCCGAAGTTGACAAGGCAAACAACTTCATTGAGCACATTCAACACATTCGACAATAGGTTCATGACATATTGTACATAGCCAATGCTAAGTACAAGCAGCGAGATGATCAACATCAAAAGCCACGCAACTTCTAGGTGGGCGACAAAGTGTGGTTACATTTGCAAAAGGAGTCACTTTCACTGACCCCAATGCAAGCTTCACCCACTCCGATATGGGCCATCCACCATCACCAAGCTTGTAGGGGACAATTCCTTCGAGATTTTTATTCCACTATTCCTTGGTCTGCACCCGCAGTTCAATGTGGACCGCCTTCGAGCCTACTTTCCACCTCTATTAAACATATCCGACATGGCAATTAAACACCAATAGAGTTAAACCCATAATACATGGAAAAAGATATAACTGATTGTATCATGGATACATTAATCAAGAACACCTACCAATAGAGGATCCATCTATTTCGAGTTGTCAAAACATGCCAACCCTCCATCGGGGCAAGTGGTTCACCAAGGACCCGCTCAACAAAAATTTCCTCACCTCACAGGCTCGCACACAATGTGGACCATTTCTTCCTAAGGGGAGGGAACGACCTAGGTGGATATTGGTGGCCACCCACCTATTCCACCCACACCTCCGCTATTTTCATCGGTTTCTTTTTTATAGAATCATTTACCACTTTTATCATTTTTTCAGTCTCCGAACTTCCTGAGCAGCTTTGACCCCCAAATGGTGTTATTTTTATGTCCGTGCGCAAGCTCATGCCTACTATGGAAAAAACCGTATTAAACAGAGAGATATTTCTGAATGACATATCATATGTTCCAAACGAAGATAATATTACCAAGTTACGACCCCGGTTGTTGGCTGCCCAACTAACCCCAATGGGGCCCATTAAACTCTTGGTGTTTCATCTCCGGGGTTATGGTTTTGGTTGTTAAGGGTTTTCCTATGTTGTTCAATAATAAAAGTCCCTTGAGCTCATTGTAACACATTTCATAGGCTTGTATCCACCACATATCTTCTCGTAGAGAAACTACCATCGCCCATTTATTTTCATTCTCATTCGTAAGCATATTTCAATATCGATATTAATGAAATGAAGTGTTATTTCCGCTGCATCTCCGTATTTATGTGTATTTATATATTTTATTACATTCCTAAATAATTCTAGATCATCAAAATCATATGTCGAATTTTTTCCGTATTGAAGTACGAATTCATGTCGGGAAGATGTTGTAGAATTTTAATGTAGATTCAAAACTATCGATGTAATTTACTAAAACATAAGACTCAAATATACTCTACTCATCTACGAAATAAAATTCATTATTGAGAACACATACAAAAAACATGCATCATGATTCAACACACATACACATATATTTATCTAGGGGAAAGAAACTACTCAAAACCCCTTCCTATTTGTATTACATTAATCAAACAATTTGGATGAATACAATATGCTTGCTCAAGCTTGGAGTAAAACTGCAGCCTATATATTCTATCCTCTTCTTGACCGACTAACTTTGGTGAGCACTTAGCCAATTTTCAAGCCCTACAAAATCATATTTTCTACATTGTTTCCAAGGAATTAGCGCTTGTTATTTATGAAATTCTCTATTCTAGATTACACAATTCCTTTATGTCCTTCTCTCGATCGTGTATCACACCTCACTTGTACAACTTGGAATAGTTTAAAAATAATAGTACACTCGCTATCAACTCCAATATCAACTCGGGTAACTCGAATTATATGCATGCATGAGTTAATTTAGCCGATTGATTAGTTAACCTCGTTAAACACCGAAGTTACACCGTGACCGCGAGACCTCCCACTAGTTCCTCCAAATACTGGAACTAGTTTAATCGTCATAACTCAATTTAACTAATTAAATTGTTACAACTAGAATTAACTCAACCTAGGCTCCTAAAATTTAGGAATCACCGTACATGACTCAAGTTCATGCCCCAAAATTGAATTAACTAATATAACTTAGTGATAAAAACTATATCACCTCAATTAACTCATTCAAGTTGTCTCATGATGTGAATTTGAATTTTCCTAATTTAATAAAGGGAAAAATTAAATAAGGAATTTCTTCTTGCCTTTCTAACACTCCCTTCCGCAAGAAAGATATTATTAGATATCCCAATCCCGCCTATATGGAAATCAAATTTGCCTCTTGACAAAGCCTTTGTCAAAATATATGTATCACATTCCTCTCGTAGGAATGTATTCCAACAACATGATCTCGCTCTCTCCGCACACAATCTCGTAGATAGTGATACCGCATGTTGATATGATTGGATCGATCATGAAAAAATATATTATAGGATATTTTTATATAATAGTAAATCATAGTAGGATCCATATTCTAACCAAATAACCCAACAATAATCTTCCTCATCTAGATAGCCTCACATGCCGCTTTTAACTGATAGGCCATGTACACTGCTTCTACTAAGCCGAGTGGCACATATCTATGCTTCTCGATGTACCAAGAAACTTATGCTGATTAAATAATGAAAAGTCCTCCCGATGTGCTCTTCCTATTTGATGGACTCCTTTCCCAATCTCGCATCTATCAATCCTTGGAGCTTCAATCCCTCTTTCCATTTGTACCAAAGTAAAAATTGAGTAGCACCTTTAATATATCTCAACACATGTTTTGTTTCCTTCCAAACAGCTTTGGTTGGATTAACCATTGCTTGAATAAGTCAAGTTAAATACATAACACATGTCTAGTTGTGTGTGTTGGCGGTGGAATCATCACTGACTACTTCAAGCGCCCCACTGTACACACATCCTAAACTCTAAGGAAATTTAATGATTTGGTTTATGAGATTAGGTGGTTTAAAATCTCATTCACTAAAAAGAGATTTCGGGCCAAATCCAAAGTTCGACTAATGAGATTATTGGATTCGATGTGTAGCAAAAGAGTGATTTTGTAGCTTGTGAGGAGAAGAAAATGTGAAATGGAAGAAGAAATATGGGTCCGCAAGGCCGAAACTAATCGCTTGGTAGAAAATAACACAAGTAGAAATTTAACAATATTCCAACAAGAGAATGCTATGTCTAGTCTTTCAATATTCTCATCGAAATATTATGAAAGATAATTTTTATAAGTGATGCTCTTTCCACCGTTATTATATACATTATTTCAAGAAGGTCTACCAGGAGATTGGAATAAAATTGATAAAACACATGAACATGTCAAGAGTTTGATAAAAACACATAATAGCATAAGTGATTGAAAACCGAAATTAAAGATAATAAGATATGGAAACATAATGAAAAATTTAACAATACACACACTAGATTGGTAATATCCACTTTAAGTTTCTTTCAATTTCATTCATCGAAAAAGTATTGATCATATGAGCCAAGATTCTAAAGTACCTAACCTTTACTTCATATCATTTATCACATATACAAAAACATGAAATTTTTATCTCCACCAAAGAAGTAAACTGCTCCAAAAGTTATTACAATCTCGTGCAAGAGATGAGGCTTATCCCTAAACTTAAATACAAAACGCTATATCATAAATAAAGTAAACATCATGAAGGCTAAAAATTCGAAGTGGTTGTATGATGTGGTAGTCTCACGGAAGACCACCTCTCCGTTCGTGCAACCAACTTCACAAAAAGTGTAAAAAATGTGTTGATAGTGACATGTGGTTGTTCTCCTTTGAAATGTGCAAAACATAACCTTCATATTTCGAAGGAGACTTGATACATGAAGCCTAGAAGCATCCATTACAACTGAAAAATCCTCCACTTAACTTGCTTTGATGTGACCATCATGATAGAAAGCCAAAAATAAAACTCCCTTTCATCATATGCTAATATTTAGGAAATAATTGCCACTCCTTCACATAAAAGTAGCTATATCCAAACATGGAAAATTAACCAAAACATGAAAATTTTCTCCAAAGGCAACCTTGTTCCTTCATTCTTCGAAGTCCGAATAGAGGCAAAAAAACTAATGGCCTCGCATTTATTCACCCTCTTATTTGACCTTTTTCTCTATGCTCGAATCTTGGCTAAGTCTTTTTCCTCTTTTGATTTTATCTTTGGGTTTCCTCAATACGATAATTTCATCTCTAATGCAAGATTGGAAATTAACTTTGTGTTCACCGAGTTTATTTTTGGGCCTAATATGAGGTCTTTTGATATAGGGATTCAAGATGAATCCTAGACCTTCACTTCCATGCAAGAATCTACTAGATTCTTCTTCCTCATACTCGATTCTCGTATATTCGCAGTCATTATTGTCTTCATAAGAGGAGTAGGAGTGTATCACAATTTTCTTTCTCTTCTTGATTGAAGAGCTAATGGAAGAAACTAGTTGAGCCAAAGTGGGCTCTTCTTCTATGATGGGCTTTGAAATTTTTTTTTTCCCTTCTTAAGAGATAGTAACCTATGAGAGAGTGGATTCTCAGGAGAAAAGTACCAATCGCTTGGTTATGTTTGATGAGAAGTTTCCAGAACATGGCTTGATATTTTCACACCAAGGTTGAATTTCACTAGTTCTTCTACCATGAAGAGCTTCTTCCTAGGTCCCTCGTGAAGAGGAAACCATTTACTCTTTTGTCTTTAGACATAGGATTTGTAAGATACAAAACATTTTTTTTCGTTTCAATTTATTCTTATACTCCTCCATGAAAGGCTCAGGGTTTGACGTTCCCTAGGTGAAATTCTTCACTAGTGAACCGCCGACAGGGGCTTCATTAATCGGTGGCAATCGCTAGCATAGGCATAGGTCTCCAAACTCTCCCAATCGAGATTCTAGTTGGCCTTTTTAACCGAGATTGAGGGAGGGTTAACTTGGCATAAATTTGATGAATGGAAAGAGTTAGCTTGGTGGGGAGATTTTTCAAACATGGGATGCACTAGTTTTCTCATGGGTATCTCTTTTTCTGTGCCTCCTACCCTTCTCCTTGATTTTATTCTACCAAACCCCTTCCTCTCGTAAACTTATCCCAAGTGGTCCTCTTCTTCCCAATATGATAGACAATTAGAATTTTAATCAGACCCCTATGATATAAATTGTTCATAAAGTAATTTGGGATCTTCGTAGTTTTAGGGACATATTGAGCAAGGATTTATATAGAAAATAGGGCAAGTTCATAGGCTCATCTCATATGAAATGTGAGCAAGAAATATTAACCGATAGTGGTGGACAAGAGAAAACCTACCATCGCATGTAATGTATTTTTTCATTTTGGTGATTACATGTTTCCACTCAAATTCTTAAAGCAAGAAATATGTGTACTGTATCTCCCACTTAACATTTCCATGTTCGTGGTTAAGGTAGAGACTACTCGTGCGTATTTTGTTTTTGAACCAGCGTTCACTCGCTGCAGAGGGTTTGCAGTACTTCCAGCTATGATGGCCTCCTCGAGATGTTGAATTTTCTTGGTTCCCAGCTTGACCTTTTCACCATCGAAGCTCGGAAAATCCCCGAGCTAGAGTCACATTCTCCTTAAATATTTTGTAGAAATCTATACCAAACTCGGCCAGAGATTGAACGTTAGCTTGGCCCTAACATCAATGAATCTCTTATTTGTTGGATATGAACTATTTACATTACCACCTTTTCCCATATATTCCAACATCTAGATCGCTTACACATGTATGTTTGATTATGGTTTCGTAAATCCTACATGAAGCCCCCGGTTTTCATGCCTTGAAATACTAAAATTGCTTCGTTAGAGGAATGACTATTGTTTACTCGTAGTCCGCACAAAAACTTTGGTTGAGTGAACACCAAATCCCTCCTTTGATTTTGCACCTATAATCATGGTATGGAGTTATGGCATGCTTTAAATAATTCAAAAACAACCACCAAGTCATCCCACTACACCTAACACTCAATAGTATCATTAAATGACTGACACTGTACTAAGATTTCGCTTCACTTAAGTGGGGTAGCTATAGGTTAGCCGCATAGATAATGTGACCACTCACTTATAATAATCCTCCTAGGTTAAAAAATAATTAATCTTATTTAAAAGAATAATCATGTTTATAGCATAAGAGAGATCTTCAATGATCTTCTCAAACATGCATGTTCCTTGCTTTTGAAATATTCTTTTGTTGCTCCTATATGCTTGAGAAATAACCGTCCTTACTCGAATTGCAATAAACCAAATCTGTTGAAATAGTTGCACTTTTCACCGAGTTACCACCATGAACAAAAGCCACCGACGAAATAATGTATCTTTTTCACCGTGTGAGTAATATGACCTTCAATTTAGAGAAATAGTCAGCCTTCCTTTACATATTTGTGTTAACAATGAAATTAAAACAGAGGTATCTATTATCCTCGATTGTGGTGGATGTAACTACATTAGCCAAATGAAAAAATATCCTTCGACACTAACTTAAGTTAAAATAGTGATTTTGACTTGTTTTATGAACTTAAGACATTAATAACACCTATAGACTTAAAAGTACCTTTATTTTGAGACTCGTATTTGACCTTCATTAAAAATGACCTCAAACTTCAATATGGACTAATAGACATTAGAAAAATTGAAAACAATGATACAATGGCAATTGCACCATTAACATTTTCAGAAGTGCTAACACCGTTCCTATTTGGGATGAAGTCCTCCATGTGAGGCTTCAAGGGCCGTAGATCTTGCCTTAAAACTCTTAAAACTCGAAGACTTCTTGTAAATTATGACTAAGATCGACCATTCATTGAATGGACTCAAGACTTACCATATATATACACAAGTACTATTGGATGTGGAGTTTTACTGCACATCAAACCGTATATTTACAATGGAATGACCTTTAACCGACTCACTAAACAAATAAGTTCTTAAGAAATGATCATTAACTCCGGGCCGCCATCAATCGGTCATCATCTAGATGTTTGAGCATAAAAGTGTTGTTTTATAAAACTTCAACAACTCTAAATGGCCCAAAACCACATATTATCAAACTTTCTACCATGCTTCCATGGTCTTCTCTCCTAACATCCCGCAACACCAAATCATTCTCTCTTGAAATAACCGTTGATTTTCTTTTTCAAAAAACATATATTACTTCTTAGTCTGGTATTTCTGTACTTTATCCATCAAGGATTCTCTGATTTGGTGTGCCTCTATCAACCTAACATTCTCCTTTGGATTGGATTTTCCCATCAACTTCATCTTGCAAGAACTTCATCATAAGAAGAGATAATTACAAAGGAATTACAACATTAGTACCATATACAAGTCAAAGGGGAGACATTCCAATCTGATTTTTTACCACTTACCCTATCTTCCCAAAGAGCATGCAACTGTACCGAGTGTCCCAATTTCTCTATTTAGGCAACATTTTCTTTCTTAATGATCCTCACCAAAATTTTATTGGATGACTCGACTAATGCATTACCTTTGAGGTAATAAGGTGTGGAATGAGTCAATTCAATACCATATTGCCGATGTATGGGTTGTGCATCTTAGTAGAATTAAGGGCCATTGCATTATGATTTACTAATTTCGTGGATAACCAAATTCGACAAAATGTTTTCCAACCGAAATTTGATAATTACCGTATCGTTAAGTATTCTCTCGGGTTGGTACAACTTCAATCCATTTATTAAAATAGTTTGTAGCCGTGAGAATCCATCTATGTTGTCCCGATGATGGTGGATTGATTTCGTCGATAAAAGTTCAACCCCAACCGCCGGAAAGGAACATTTGCTGAAATAGGAATAAGAGGTAATGGTAGCAATTTATGTTTACCAACAAACTTCGACATTCAACACAACTCCCGACTTTGGAAAAAAACATCAGAGAAAAGAGTTATCCAATAATAGCCATCTATTAATATTTTGTTTGTAGTGGGATTCAACTTCATCTACACATCTTAATAAGACTTCCAAGGGTGGTCCTTCCAAGAAAGATGGTCTTCCAAATGCAATACTCACAACTCTTAATTCTGAAAGCTCTCCTTTTTAGTTCTCCATTTCGGTGGGGTGATGCAGTAAGTATTGTAGTTAAAACAAATTCCATGCATTTTTGTTAGACTTATGGATTTTTAGTTTTCAAGAGAGTTAGATTTTATGTAATGAATTTAGTGGGTTTTAATTAATTTTAATTAAATGTGGAGAGAATTAAAATCGGCTCGACTGATTATTTGGGCATAGGAAGAGATGAGAGATTCGAAAAAGACCGCAAAGTAGGAATGAGTTGGAATCATTTCACAAATCTAGATTTAGTTTAGAGTTAGAAATATGGAATTTTCAGAGTTTTGTTGAGCCGTTAGAGGAGCTGAATCGATTCATTATTTTCTTGTATAAATGTAAGCCTAAAGGGCCTTAAGCAGATAGGTCCGGAGAGTGGTGAGGATAGAAGTGGGCCATCGAATTGAAGATTAGGCCGAAACAAGAGATTTTTGTAAGTACTTTCATTTATATGAAAGAACCGTTTTGGAATTATATGCATCACCGATTGAATTATGTCGGGTAAAATCCTCGTGTTATGGGTTTGATATGTGGAATGTAGCGTACCGAATTCTATTTAACAAGCAAGTGTATATTTAAAATATGTAATTGGGTCTAAGTTGAGATTGTGCATCGGATTTGGGAATTAATGTTAATTGCATATTTAATATCAATTTTATGATTTAGAGCGTAGAAGGATTGCATATAAATCTATGCACATATACATATTAGAGTATATCGATCACCGAAAGGATCGATCCTTATGAGGAGAACTTCAAGGCGAGCTTTCAATTCAGGTTTGACATTTGGGCATATCGGCTTTGGATTGTGATGATAGGGGGATTCTATCAACTGATATTAAATATCGATATTGTGTTTTTTAATTGAATTGGTTAGAGGAAAAGAGATGTGTTTTAACTCGACATTTGATTCATCGTAGTGGCTAGCGTAGCAGTAACCGGGCTTTGAAATAAACTCCCTCATTTGTTTGAACAATGGTTCGAATACCATTGGGACAAATTTTCTTTGAATCGATTCTCATTTTGGCAGTGGTCGAAGAGGGTGATGAGTAGATGCTAGGTGTTAATAGCATTGATGAACATGCTATGTGTTAATAGCATTGATGAACAAAGAAATCATGATGCAATGTTGAAGTAAAAAGAAATAACTTCCACAGAAAATGTGTTGGTTAATAATGCGGCTTAGAAGCGAAACCTCGTCAATGAGGAACCAAGAAGATGAAGAGCAAGTAATCCTGTGACCGAACAATGATGGTTTTCAAATTTAAACCGGCGTATCGCGTGGCCTCTCAAGTGGTAAGCCGATTTCACTTTTTAGAACGCGATATCCTTTGTTGGAGGACGCGTGGAAATAGATGGTATTTGAAAACCATTTATATCGCGCAATTTTTGAAGATTAAGGCTCGTGCATTTTGGTTCAATGATGATCATCGGATCATCGAATGGTATGCAATAAATTCCGTAACCATTAGATGAAGAGGTACGATAGTTGTTGGGGCCCAAACATGGTTATATGTCAGCGTTTGGTCTTTTATTAAAGTCTGGTTATATATGGATGAATATTCATATGTGGTGGCATTTTAAATAATGCGTGAAGGTTTCATATGATATTGTTGATTAATATCTAAATGCATCAGTATTAAACCAACCAAAGTTGAAATTTTGAAATGAGATGTTCACATACTAAACACTATGATAAGCCTCGGTTTAATCATAAAGTCTCGGGTGAATAAAAATAAACCAGTATTGCATTATGATGTATTATCCATTTACATGGTGAACCATTGGTGAGTTTAATTATGTTCGACTAGTGATTTTAAGCCCATGAAGTAAGAGTCAAAGTTTAAATTTTGAATTTATTTTCAAAAGCGGGGAATTAAACAATTTCATAAGTGGGGTTAATATGGGTTTTAACCATAGGTTTGAAGATGAAAAGAAAGAAAGCTTCGCATAGAAGAAATGAAATTGCGTTGGATGGTTTTATAACCAATGTTTTTATAAAAGCTTCCACCCATATTAATTAATTTTTCCTTATTTTGAAATTGAGGACCACTTTGAATTGCAAAAGAGAAATTGCATTTTCTGAGTGGAAGAAGATTGTGGGTATATAGTGTGAGCCCGCCATCGTGGGGACAATTGAAATTTAGCAAAAAGTATACTATACTCCTGTACCAATCTGAATTAAATATTGCCGGATAATTAGAAATACCTTCTTCATCTTCTCCTTCGCCTGCTCCTACATTCAGATTCAAAGCCTTCAGCTAGATTCAACCATCAGCGAGCCAAGCCTTGACCTTTATCAATTTATTTGGTCCGATCTCAATATCACCCTATAGTTTTGGCCGCCCATTGTCCTCCTTCCATTTGTATCTAGCTACATCAACACATATTTAATGTGCTGATATTTGACACAAAAGAAACAATTTTTGAATGTAGCACATAAACTCCAAAAGACTTCAAAGCCTTAACTAGTGCATATGCTTGTTTTTCAAATACGCTACCTTAATTCAACATCCCTTAAAGCATGACCGAAAAATTTAAATAGGCTACTCTAAACCTTCTTTGTTCTTCTATATAGCAAGACAACTCGTATTTTTTTCTTTTGAGGCATATGAAAAAATCAGAAAATATTTTCCAAAATTAGGACTAATAAAAAATGGAACTTTAGTCAAGGCAGATTTGATTGTTGAAAAATAATTCTTTGCTTCATCTCTCCATTTAAATTCTCGTATCTTTTTCAGCAAGACATTTATGTGTTTGATCAACTCGCAAAGTTAGGAACAAAGCGCCTCGAAAATTGATTTTCCCTAAAAATTACTACAATTATTTTTTATTCCTCGCAAACCAATCTTTTGAATATCTTCAACTTTTTCCTAGATCAATACGAATGCCACCGTTACAATATGTCCCAATAATTTCTTCCTAAACACAACAAAGGATGCCTTTGGGTTCAAGGACAAACCAAAATTTCTACATTTTTCAAAAACTTGTTTCAAATGTTTCAAGTGATCTTCGTCAATTTTGAATAGACTATAATGTCATCCAAATAGATGACCACAAATCTATCTTTTTCTTCTACAAAGGCAATGTCCATTTTCGTTGAAATGTCGTGTCCGCATTAATTATACCAAATGGCATTTGTTGTACATGAAAGTACCCCAGGCGTGATAACAAGCTAAGCCTTACTTGTCTTTCCCGTCAACCGAAATCTCGATTATAGCCTCGAAAATCCATCAATCATTGACAATATTTTGGATCTCATAACTTTCTTGCAAAATATAATCCATCTTGGGCAATGGATAGTTATATTTCAATGAACACCGCTCAAAGTTGAAAAAATTGACACAAATTCTTATCTCTCCATTCCTTTTTCCGAACCTATGACTATATTAGCTACCCGGCTTAGAAAATCTCAAAGGAAGAATTATTTTTTTGTTCCCATAATTTTCTGATTTCTTTCTCAATGATTGGGAGCAGCATTGGATTGATATGCTCGATTTTTTGTGCTATAGGCTTTGCATCTCTTTCTTCAAAGGAATTTTGTGCTCTATTATGCCTCTATCATAATTTTTCGAAATTTCACTATAAGAACATGCAAAAATATCAGCAAATTGTTTCGCAGTTTGATATATTTTGTTCAGTTTCCAAGAGAAAGGAATTTGGACACTTTGACTAATTTTGCTGATCTTCTATGCCAATGTTACATTCAATTGTATTCTCCTCATGAACTTTACTTTTAGGCTCGAGAAAACATCAATATTGTCGAAAAAATCTTTCTAAATGAAATAGTTGCTCTTAGGAATATATTTAGTTTCTTTCGTATCTATAATTTTCTTCCTGCATAGTTTTCTCAAAGGCCTGATATTTTGATTTAAGCAATGTCCTCGCTTCATCATCAATTTGTATGTTTGCAAACTCTTCAACACAATCTAAAATTTCTCGAATTTCCTTATTATCCTCAAATACTTACCTTGCTTGATGTTATCAAGAATTTAAGGCTCGCTTTTTAATTGAACATCATAGGCCATCTTGACATTCAGAGGAACTTTGAAATTACTAGCAGCAATAGCTAGTGAATCAACCATTTGATTTTCCTCCCCGTGACAAAATTTATTTAAATGCTAAAAATAATGCTCAATCAAGTCCTACTTCATTCTATAATTTTTCAACTTGGAATTTTTTACTTGGTAGTTTTTTCTCACCGCCTTATCACCAACTTTAAGTCACCAAAAGAAATTAGCCACTCAACTCCCTAATCTTTCGTTGCCTTCATACCCAACAAGCGCTTCATATTCAACAATGTTATTAGTTGTAGAAAAATGTAGTTTATATGATATAGTTACCCATTGATGAGTGGGAGAAAATAGAGTAAATCGTCTTCGATACTTCTCTTGGCGAGGCTCCATCAAAGTACAATTTCCGGTGATTCGTCCTCCTCTAAATGTTGCTCATTTGTACCTTGAAAGTGTTGCTTTTCACCGATTTCGTGCTAGCAATTTTTATCATTAGCAACAAGGTATAGTATTGATGACTCTAATTCTTTCTTCAACATATATGGGATGTATCATGATTATGTTGATCAATAATGATATAAGCCATTTGGGTTTCCCTACACAAGCTTTTGAATTCCTCCAAACACCGGGATTGTGACATATGACATGTCCATCTCAAGGGTACACCTCTAATTTTTTAGACCAAGATCCGAGCAGCATCCCAAATCTAGAAGGAAATGTCCGCAACTACAATGTCCATCACTAAGCTTTTCATAGGAAGTTGGGTAATGGAAACAACCAAGTCCTTAATTACTCCTAGAAACTTGACTTTTTTGGAATCAAAAGTGTAGAGGTCATGGTATTGCTTGGTGATATCTTAATCCAAATTCATCCATGACTTTATTTGGACATTAGACTATGAGAAGCCCTAAGAATCTAAGAGACAATTATGCAAGAATTTGTCATGTATATTGAGTGAGAGGTGAAGAATAAAGGTGAATTGTGATCATTTTAAATTAATTCTTTATTTTATGTTGATTTTGACAATTGGGGTAGAATTTTGAGGTGGGAGGAACCTCATTGAATTTCGCCTTGTTTGCCATGTGCCTTGTTTATATGAATCTAATTTTTGTTGAGTTTGTTAAATATGACCTTTTAGACTCAAAGGATCATTTCTGCTGAGATTCTTCCTATTTTTATCATTTTCAGGCATAAATTTGGACATTCTCATCATCTCAAAACAAATAAATCCTTTACCGGTCTTCATATTCTTGCAAATTCAAACAAGTTGACCGTGGAGGTTTCTCTTACAAGGTTTATTTCTTCATTTTCTTCTTCCGTTCTTAATGCCTTTCTTCAGCAAAATTATTCAAAGGAAGCTAAACATTTTGATCATCAACATTCCTCCTTGGGCGCTCGATGATTTTTTGAGGTTGAAAAGGCCTCCTAAAGGGAGCCTCGATTTCTATTGGCCTCATTTTGATTGGCTCTAGGCAACCGGTTTGTTTTCTAGCTCTAATTTTGTCATCTTAGAGGAAATTTCCTCAACAAATTAGACATTTGATCAATCTTTCCTTTTTTTGTAAGAGACTTTGAAGAAGAAGGTTTTCATTCTTTCATCTTTATTTTTGTCTTTTGCTTCCTTTTCTTCATCCATTTTAAATTTATTAGAAGCCATACATTAGACTCGCACCCCAATTACAACCTCTTACATATCTATCAATGCCTCGTGCTTTCTCAGCCTAACCATAAAGAAAATTCAGAATCCGTAGCATTTGCAAAGTTATCATAGTTGTAGTCTCGTGAGGCTTAATTTCTTCAAGAATTTTCTCATAAATCTTATTAAACCTCTCAGAAAACCCATAATGACTCATCCGGTTTCTTCTTCATACTGTACCCCGTAAGATAATACAAATATTCTTTCCTATCACCCCATTTCTTCACAAATATTTCCTCCAACTCATTACCCTCGTTATTTAGATTTTGCAGACTTCTTAAACCATTTATGAGCTTCACCATCCAAGATCCGAAAAAAAATTTTTTGACCGTACATCTTCATGCTCAATGTTCCGTTGTCGCATAACTATAGAAAAGCCACTCTTCAACCCTCTCATCAGAAAGTCCTTTCTCCTTCCCCGGTGTATTTTAGGAGATATTTCAAATAAACTCTTGAGGAAGTGGATGCAAAGGTTGAGGAAGAGCAAGTGGTGCCATCTTGCAAAGAACTATCCGCTCGCATCCTTGTAAGGGTAGGTTGAGCCATATTTTTCTAATGTACAACTTGATGGATTACCGGTTGATGTAGTTGTTCGGGAAAGAGGAATTACAATTTGGATTTTGAATCTGATTTAGGATAGCAGAAAATTAGAAATATCGAGCCGATTCTTCAAAGTTTTGGGACTAAAAATGAATAAAGAGAGATGAACAAAGGATGTGTGAATTTCTACCTCTAGAGAAGAATTAGATTCAAAATTTGTCTCTTTTGAGGGGACGAGGTTAATTAAACTTTATTTTGTTGAGATAGGAAGTCAGATAAGTTGAATGTGAGGCTTTTAGAACACTTTCCTAGTGGATGAGAAGAGGATGACCCAACAAATCGATTTCTAGACAAAGGAAAATATTCTTGCCGAGGAATGATAAAAGACTAGTATTCCAGATGAGTTTAGAAAAAATCTTAAATGGTCTTAAAATACTCCCTTTTCAGTCAAAAACATCCTTATCAAGAAAAGGTGAAATTTCCAATACTTGCTCTAACTCCCCTTAGTGAGAAAACTTTCCTGCTCCATTTTTGACACTTAATAAATATGTTTTTTCCTCTTTTAACCAAAATAGTACTTAATTTAGATTTCATCGATTAAGGATTGAGAAAAAAATTTCACTGTACCCTAGGTTAACAACATCTACTTCATTTTCTAGGGAAGCAGCTTTCAACTTTGGATTTTTCAACAATATCTTTTGAAACCGAAACTTATTTTTATTTTAAAGTAGATGACGCCGTAACTTTTGCTTTGGAATGTACTTTTTGTGTACCTTCTTCTCTAACCGAGACGTGGCCTCAACTGATCTTTGTTTTCCTTTAGCATCTTTAATGATATTCTTCCGGGGTCTCCGCAACTAGGGTCACAGAAGGTGATCTCTGATTTCTCCTTGTAGTTGGAGGTCTTAAAGTCCCCTTTTCCCTCTCTCTAGAGTCACCACATGAACTAATTTGCGCATTCTTCAAGTCATCAATTCTTATTCAATGTTAATAATTGACAATCAACAATTAAAAACAAGAGACATCAGAGAATACTTCATTTCAAGGCCTTTGTCTCCTGCAGTACGCACCAAAAGACTTCAAGCACCCGACTAGACACATCCTAAAATCTAAGGCAATTTAATGATTTGGTTTATGAGATTGTTAGGTGGTTTAAACTCATTCATCGAAAAGAGATTTCCAATAACCTACGCTCTACTAATGAGGGTATTGGATTTTGATGTGGTAGCAAAAGAGTGATTTTGTAGCCCGTGAGGAGAAGAAATCATGGAATGGGAAGAATAAGCAAGGGGTCTGCAAGGTATAAATCCACCGCTTTTGGTAGAAAATAACACAAGTAGCAATTTAACAATATTCCAACAAGACAATGCTATGTCTAGTCTTATAATATTCTCACCGAAATATTATGAAAGATAATTGTTATAAGTGATGCTCTTTCCATTGTTATTATATATATTTATTGCCTACTATGTGAGACTAACAAAATTTGATAAAACACATGAACATGTCAAGATTCTAATAAAAACACATAATATCATGAGGTATTGCAACCGCAACCGAAGACAATAAGATATGGAAACACAATGGAAAATTTAACAACACACACACCAAAGCTGGTAATAAGTCCTCGAAGTTTTCTTCAATTTCATTCATCAAAAAGTACCGATCATATGAACCAAGATTATAAACCAAGAACCTTTACTTCATATCAAATATCACATATATACAAAAACATGAAACTGTCATTCCACAAAGGAATTAAATATGTTCCAAAAAGTTATTACAATCTCATGCAAGAGATGAGGTTTATCCCTAAACTTAAATCAAAATGTTCTATATCATAAATAAAGTAAACATCATGAAGGATAATAATCTAAATTGGTTGTATGATGTAAGGGCTCTGTTGGAAGACCACTCCTCTCGTTCTAGTACAACCAACTACATAAAAGTGTAAAATCATGGAGAGTGACATGTGGTTGTTCTCCTTTAAACGTGCAAACAAAAACTTTGACATTTAAGAGTAGACTTGGATAAGCATGACACCTCGGAAGCATCCATTACAACCGAAAACTCCTCCACTTCACCTAATTTGATGTGACCATCATGATAGCAAACCAAAAAGAAGCCCCTTTCATCATATGATAATATTTAGAAAATAATTGCTATCTTCATATAAAAGTAGCTATATCCGTAAACATGGAAAATTAACCAAAACATGAAAAGTTTCTCCAAAGGAAGTGTACCTTGTTCCTTCATTCTTCATGGGTCAAGGAGGCAAGTTCCAATGGCCTCTACCCCTTACTCACCCTCTTACCTAACCTTTTTCTTCGTGCTTGAATCTTTGGCCGAGTCTTTTCCTCTTTTTGATTTTATCTTTGGGCTCTCCTCAACATTGATAATTTCATCTCTTAATTTAGGATTGGAGATTAACTTGTGTTCAAACGAAGTTTATTTTTGGGTCTCATAAGTTGTCTTTTGATATAGGGATTTAAGATGAAATTGTACCTATTACCCATGCATGAATATACTAGATTCTTCTTCCTCATACTCGCATTCTCGTATAGTCAAGGTCACCGTTGTCTTCATAAGAGGAGTAGTATTGTATCACAGCGCTTTATTTTCGATCAAAGAGTAAATGGAAGAAACTATTTGAGCCAAAGTGGGCTCTTCTTTGATAGGCTCGAGCATTTTATGTTTTCCCTTATTAAGAGATAGTAAAACCTATGAGAGAGTGGACTCTATGAGAGAAGTACCACTACTTGGTTGTGTTTGATGAGAAGCTCTGCTGACATGGCTTGATATTTTCACACCAGGGCCGACTTCCACTAGTGACAAAGCAGCTTAGATGTTAAAAGACCAAGGTTGACTTCCATCAAGTTCTTCTACCATGAAGAGCTTCATCCTAGGTTTTCCTTATGAACAGAAGCCATTTGATATTTGTCTTTAGACAAAATCTTTGTAAGAGGCAAATAATTTTTATGTTCTTATACTCCTCCATGAAATATCTTGTGTGTGCGAGGTTCCCTGTGAACTCGTTCACCGGTGAACCGCCGACAGGTCTTCACAACTCGTGGCACCGCCGGCATAGGCATAGGGTCTCTAGCCTTCCTAATCGAGCTTCTAGTTGGCCTTTTGACCGAGATGGAGGGAGGGCTAACCTAGCAGAAAGCTGATGAATGGCAAGATAGGTTGTGAGTTGTTTGAGATAGGGTTGCACTATTTTTCTCATGGGTATCTCTTTTCGGGCCTCCTACCCTTCTCCTTGAGTTTATGCCACCATACCCTTCCTCTCTTAGAAACTTATCCCAAGTGGTATTCTTCTTCCTAAGATGATAGACAATTAAAATTTTAATCAGACCCTATGATATAAATTGTGCAAAGATTAATTTGGGATCTTTTCTAGTTTTAGGGACATCTCGAGCAAGGATTTATATAGAAAATAGGCAAGTTCATAGGCTTATCTCCCCGAAATGTGAGCAAGAAATATAACCGATAAAGGGTGGACAAGAGAAAAACCTCACCTCGCATGTAATGTATTTTTGCACTGTGGTGATTACATGTTGCCACTCGGCACCTAAAGCAAGAAATATGTGTAGTCGTATCTCACTTAACATCGACATGTTCAAAGCTTAAGGTAGAGACTTACTTCGTGGGAAGCATTTTGTTTTTGAACCAGCGTTGACTAGTTGCGTAGGTTTGGGTAGCACTAGCTATGATGGCCTCGTAGATATTTAATGTCTTCGTTTTCCATAGCTTCGATCTTTTCACCATTGAAGCTCTCGGAAAAATCCCGAGCTAGAGCCACATTCTCCCCATAACACTTTTGTAGAAATCTATACTAGCCGTTGCACTAAAAACTCGCGGTTTGGCCCTAGCATCAATGAATCTAGTATTTGTTGGCTCTGACCTGTTGACATTATGACCTTTTCCTACATCTTCCAATAGCTAGACTACTTACAAACATATTTTTTTTATTCTAGTTTCAAAAATCCCACACGAAGCCCCGGTTTTACGCTTCTGAAATACTAAACTCGCTGGCCGGAGGAATGACTTATGTTTACTTCCGTAGCCCGTACGTAGAACTTTGCTGAGTGAACACCAAACTCTCTCCGATTTCATGTCCGTAATTATGGTATGGAGTTATGGCATGCTTTGAAATAATTTGAAAACATGCACCAATTCATCCCACTACGCTTAACACTCGTCAAATGTCATTAAATGAATGATACCTCGTACTATGATTTCTCGCTTCACTTAAGTAGGGTGGAAATAGGCTAGCTTCATAGAAAATGTGACCACTCACTTATAATAATCCTCCTAGGCTAAACAATAATTAATCTTATTTAAAAGAATAATCATTTTTATAAGATAGGATATCTTTAATGATCTTCAAACATGCATGGTCCTTGCTTTTGAAATATTCTTTGTTGCTTCTATATGCTTGAGAAATAATTGTCCTTACCTTCCGAATTGCAATAAACCAAATCTTAGCCAAATAGTTTCACTTTTCACCGAGTTACCACTATGAATGTGTCCCCGAAGAAATAACAACTCTCTTCACCGTGTGAGTAATATGACCTTCAATTTAGAGAAATAGTTGTCTTCCATTACATCTTTGTGTTAACAATGAAATTAAAACATATGAAGTGAACAAAGTTCCTTGTCAAGTTAAATACTCTAACACTGAATACAAAGATATTCACGAGGATAAATATTATATTAGATAGTACGAATAATGAGATGAGATAGATGATTGAATGTTACAAATGAGGCTTGCTTATATAACCAATGTGTGCCTCACGAAAGGTCATGTCTTATCGTATGGCCCTTCAACCTAATTACTAATTAACTAATTAATCACTATTTACATTATTTTATCCATTACATTGCCTTCCCTCAAAAGCTTTGTCCTAAAAGCTTGTCGAAGGAAAGGCCTCAATTTCTTTTCTTGCTACGAACATCTTCTGCCTCAAGTGTTTATCCCACGATACAAGTTGATATTATCCCTCTAAGTGAAAAACAAAGTTGTCGTACTGAGAATGGATCGGACCATCCTAAATCAGGAATCCTTTACGATGACCGGAAACTTATGATGACTCGTTAGTACCTTCGAATATCATCCTATTTCTGCTCCGAATACATAGCTCCTGTGAGATTTTTCTCTCGTTCCTCTGATTTGGATGTCGATAGAGAACTTTTTTGGTTTCTGACTTCTTTTGATTTTCTTTTGGTGAGGATGTTATTGAGTTGGTTACACGACCTTCACTTAGTATATTCCCTTTGTTCCTCGAAATGCAACATCTAATTTTGTATCTTTTGCAAATTTCTTTGTTCGCTCTTTGTTGTAGACATTTATCGGATCAATGTTCGTTTTTTCTTCAACTTGAACTTCTACATTTGAAAGTTTCGATGATTCCTTTTCGACAAATTGTTGCACCTTGTTTTCTAATGACTTCTTCGTCTTTCTTCTACCTTCTTAATTTGCGTTAGTAACTTGTCGTTGTGGTCCTCGTAGGTGAGCAACTTCTTCATTCTTGTTATTTGTGATTTTATCAATTTTCTCTCGTATATTTTTGAAATACCTTTTACCTTCTTGAAAATTACTTTTGGAAATTTCGTACGTCTTCGTGTGTCACGAAATTTGGCTTCAAGTTAATGTCTTGGTGTTGTTATTTTTCTTCTTTTGTAGGATAATGTCAAAATCTTCTTTTTTTTCGTATTAAGGATGAATGACCCTAGTGATTCCATCCAAAAGAAACCCATAACTATGGTCACTATTGTTGGAAAATAAGGTTTTAATAGTAATTGTGAGACAAGGGGAATATTGCCCAATACTTAGGTGTAAATTTTCATGTTATATTGTTTGTCATTTGCATTAAATGAATTTGCTTCGCTTATATTTATGATTCAGTGGATCACTAATTGGTTAGCACATTCGGTACTAACATAATTATTCTTTGAGTAAAATCGACAGATATGAGAACCTCTTTTCCCGCAAGGGACCCTTTGATTTCAATTAGTGCATCGACACTCATACAATCATTTTTAGGAAATCTTCCCTCCTTTATTCCGTTTTGGATGCCATTTTGCTTCTTAAATATTAAATACTTTTGGATGAACTTAGGGTTTTTAAAAGTCGATGCTTCTAATATTTATAATAAAATATTATCTTTTTTTTTTCTTTTTTCTTTTTTTCAATTCAAACCTCCTTTTTATGATATATCACTTTACCACGAAAAAGGTTGATTGAATAACCACTTTGCTATTTCTTTTTTCGCCTTGATATATATGGTTTTTTTCTTTTGTAATTTACACTTTATGTTGACCTTTTATAATATATATGGCTTTTTTCCTTTTTGTAATTTACACTTTACATTGAATTTTTATATATTTAAATACCCTTTATGTTTCGTGTTCAAGTTGGAATTTTAATTTAAATATTAGTTTTATAATAGTTTGTCACTATTTTTATAACACCTTTTTTTTTTGTTTTTTTAATATAACTTACGATATCGCTATTTAGCAACAACTTAAATACAATATGCTTTCCAACTTGAACATAAAGCTAGATGTGACACAAATTTTAAATATGGTATGATTGCCTAATGGTGTCTCTTATTCAAGAAGTATTTCCGATTGATTTTGGATGGGGCAACATGGAATATGGTGTCTCTTCTTCAAGAAGTATTTGATTGATTTTGACCAAGTGCTGGAATATGGTGTCTCTTCTTCAAGAAGTATTCAATTGATTTTGGACGGGGCAGCATGAATAGCATGTTTGTCACAAGATGTGTAAGGTGGAGCCAGGTGGCTTACGTTGTCGTGGTCATGGCTGCAGTTGTGGTGGCATCAATATATTTGTGCTAAAAGCGCAAGACGGCATTCGCTTGGTGGTGGTGGTTTCCACTAGAGGTGTGTGCATTCAAACAAAGGGCGCATTGCAAAGGTGTGCATCAAACAATGGCAACATAGTAACAGACACCAAATCTGAATCGATGGAGTAATATCTATCAAAGATACGCAGAAGGTGAATGGAGTAGACAAAGCAATGGTGATGTCCGAGAGGTGGTTGAACAAGTTTGGATGGTCATGGTTGTCTACAAGTGCACCATCAAGTCGCTAGGCTGATGGTGAACAGCAGCGACTGTCAGGGTGAGCCAGTCAACAACCATGCTGGGTGCCATCGCGAATGGCCCGGTAGGGGCCGGGGTTGCCTGGGCATGTATTTGTGCAGGTGTAGACAAGGTAGACGGCAGGGGGGTGGCAGACGGATAGGCAGCCCACAATGGCCGTGTGGATTTGTTGTTGTATATAAATATATTTTTTTTTGCAGGGGCAGGAGTGAGATCACAATGGTCACAATGGTATTCCTCAGATCTTTGGAAGGGCATAAGCAAGATATGAGCGGATGACAGGACAAGGAATGAGATTATGTGTAGTCGTGGCAAATGTTTTGGCATGTCTCGACGTCTCGGTCCGAATAGTTTTTTTTTTTTAAAGTAACCCCTAAATTATATATTATTATTATTATTATTATTATTATCGACTTTTTTTTTAATAAGTTTCCCTTTTCTATACAAACCTCGCTCTTTTTTTTAATTTTTAATCACTTTTTTATATTTTTTTTTTTTTTTTTAATGTTTTGACTTTTCGAATTTTTGTTTTTTTCAACGTCCCATTTTTTTCTTTTTTTACTTATTTCTTCTTCTTTTTTAATTTTAATGGCCAAAGGCCTACTAGCAAGCCGGGAGAAACTCCAAATTCGGTAGTGAAATGCTTCTATCAAGAATAACGTTGATGAATTTGATGGTCAAGGCCCCGGATCGAAGAGCGTGGCTCTATTCAATAGTGAGCGTACGAAGATTGAAGTGCTTCGATACCCAATGAAGCGAAATGCAGTTCCTTCTCAAGTTAAAATACTCCAGAACACTTGAATACAAAGATATCCATGAGGATACAAATATTATATTAGATAGTACGAAGAATGAGATGAGATAGATGATTGAATGTTACAAATGAGGCCTCGCTTATATACCTACACAAAAAGTTCTTCACGAAAGGTAACGTCTTATAAGACATGGCCTTTCAACCTAATTACTAATTAACTAATTAATCACTATTTACATTATTTTATTCATTTCAACATAGGTAGATATTATTCCATATGGTCGTAACTTCATTAGCCAAATGAAAAATAGCTCTTCGACACTAACTTAAGTTAAAAATATTGATTTAAACTTATTTTATTAATCTAAGACACTTAATAACACCTATACACTTAGGAAAATTAGCTTTTGATTTGAGACTTTTTTTACCTTTATTAAAAATGACTCAAACTTCACGTGGACTAGGAAAGCTAGAAAAATTGAAACAAGGATACAATGGCGATTGCAACTACGAACATTTTCGTTACAATGAAGGTGTTCACCAAATACAAGTGAACCCACAATATTCTTGTAAATAGCAGCCTCCATCATTCGAAGTGGCATCGTCCTTCCTCCAAATGCACTGCTAGAGGAGTGTCCATGGGTTCACTACTCTCCATGTGGAAATTTTTCAAGATTCCACGGGCATACTTGCCTTGAGAGAGAAAAAAATTCCCATTTACTTTCCATACCTACAACCGAGGAAATAATGAATGAGTCCCATGTCCTTCATCTCGAATTCTCTTCGCAAGATCCTCTTTGCAAGGACCGATCAACTTCTTGTCACCGCTTAAAATAAAATCATCGACATATAATACTATAATCAACAATTTACCTTCAACAACAATATGGTAAAGGTTTGCACATGCTTCAATTTTAGTGAATCCCAACTAGGTAAGATAATCGTCAATTCGGTGTACCAAACACAAAGTGTTTGTTTCAATCAATACAATGCACACTTGACTTACAAAACGGAAAATTTTATGATGAAAATTTGTCTTAAAGTTTAGAAAGCTTGGCGAATTCATCGGTACCCAAATTGAAAATTATAAAATTTTTGTTGATATATTTGTAAAAATACTTAAATTTATAACAGTTTTATGTATATTCTTTATACAATTTTGCAATTTTTAAGGTAAAGTATTTTATACTTTAAAATTTGGGCAAATAATTTAAAAAAAAATGGAAATTGGTGAATCTTTTTTTTTTTTTGGAAAAAACCATTGAAAATTAGCTCACTTGAGAATATTAACCTTAAAATTTTCCATGCACTTCACTTTGTACACATGAGAATCTCTCGTCAAAGGTCTCATATCCTTCCGTTGTTCAATGTACACCTCTTCCTAAATCACCGGCATTGATAAATGTTGTCTTCACATCCATCCGATGAATCTTCCAACCGAACTACACTACAATTTCTATAATTTATCCGATAGAAGATTACCTTGATACTAGAGGAAAGGTCTCCTCATAGTTAATTCCTCCACTTGAGAGAACCGTTGGCTATAACCGCCTTGTGTTTCTCAATGCTTCCATCCGCATTGCTTCACCTCAGAGATCCATCTCAAACCCACCACTCGTTTGTCCTCTATTCTTGGGACCACTTCCAAAACATTGTTTCCGACAATGGAATCATATTCTTCCACCATGGAATCAACCCATACTATTTGCTTCATTAATTCCTCGAATGAGCATGGTCTCCGTCTCTACTAGCCTTACCCATCAGAACCATGTATCAAGTGTAGCGATCTCGCGACCTCCTTACCTACGTTGTGATGTGGGTGCCCCCACATTCTCTCTAGCATCATTCTATAAATTTTCAACTTTTGTGTTTCACTTTTACTTCCTTCCATGGATGTCTATGCCGAGGGATGTCTCCACTCTCTCGTTCTCCTCTCTACTTGTGGATTCTCCACATCTTCTTGAGGTTATTCCTTTGGAGTCAAAAGCTCTGATATACATGCAAATGAAGCTCCTCTCAAGGAAACCTCTCATTTCCTTCTCTTTCATCAAAATGCACATCTCTACTAACACTTGTCATCCTCGCAGGTGACATGTACACCGATAGTTGTGAGGTGTATCAGTTGTACCCCACAAAAGATCCTAAAGTGTGACACATCTAGTTACTTCCCCGAAAAATATTCTTCTAGTGTACTCATACCAAGAAATCCAATGAGGACTCTCATGCAAATAGACCGAAGTTGTGTTGTAAACCGATGTTGTGTTGCATGCTTCCAACCCACAAGTGAAATGGTAGGCCTTAGTCATGCAACATCACCGTTACTACTTCCACAATATTTTTGGTCTTCCTCTTCAACCACCCTCTATCTGGCTGTTGGTTGTGGGAGTGTTGTCAACTCCCATTGAATGCCTTCCTTTGCACAGAAATGTTTAAAATCATTTAACACATATTCACCATCGTTATCACTCCTAAGAGCTTTGAATTTCTTACGAGTTTCTTTCTCAATGAGTTCTTTAAGTTCAACAAACTTGGAGAATGGTCTTTTTTCTGCATGAAGAAAATCCAACACTTCCATGAGAAATCATCTACAAATATAACATAATACATGTGTTCGGAAATGGAGGTTGTCAAGAAAGGTCCATGAACATCAAAGTGGATCCTTTCACGTATTGCATGTGCCCTGCAATCTTGATCATTCAAGGTGGATTTTGTGTACTTCCCCAAGGTAGACCTTTTGCATGATATTCAAAGCTCCATGATGCAAATGGCCAAGTATTATATGTCATAATTATCCGACATCTCGTCTCTACACCTTCTCTCGCCTTTGTGCTCAAAGAAACACGCCTCCACATCCAACTCCGTGTGCTGTTCACTCGAACCCCCATCTTCTTCAGCTTTTCCCCGTGGGGATGTGTTGCATGAATTTTTCCTTTATTGAATATCACATCATAGCCATCATCTTCCAACACTCTAATGGAAACCAAATTATTCTTTAGACCCGAACAAACCTCACATCCTTGAGCCCTCGAGATGGGAGCTATACTCCCTTCCGAAATGTAATTGTACCAATATCGGCCGCGCTATACCTCCCACAATCTCCCATCTCGATGTGCATCCGGATATCATTCTCCTCCAAATCATTGAAGAAATATTTGTTCTACCATATGGAATGAGGCACCATTGTCGTAGATACAAAACACTTTCCCATCATTGTGTTTTCTATGCATGCAATGTGGGTAAAACTGCTTAATCAGGAAGCTAAAGCTTCACCTTTCCTCGCTTCTTTTCGAGGCTCTCTTGCTTGTCTTAATGTGTGGGAATTTCGTTGCATAGAGTATGAATTCATGAGAGTGATTAGACTTCGGGGATGTTCTTTTTCTTGTCCCCTTTAATGGAATCTCCTTTGGATCGATTTTTTCCTTTCCCTTTATTTTCCTTTCCATCCAAGGAAAATCCTTTCTTCCTCACACTTGGATGAGGTCCTCGTCTCGGTGTTCCACCTTATTCTTCCGGCACCAAATCATACCACAAAGATTTCCCAATTTGGTGGCTTCTCCTCCCATTTACCAAATCTTTGTAGTTTTGCCGTTCTTGGGAAGGACTAGAAGTGTTAGATTTACCCGATCATCTTCTACAACTATAACACCAAAACTACCAATTTCAACACGACATTGTGTGAGCCCTCGCTCAAGTACTATGGTATTGTCCTCACCCTTTCTTGACGATACTCGAATCTTGTCCTCGAATGTCAATGTCTCAAGGGTCATCATCGTTCTAGAAAATATGTAAATTATTTCCACATTGAATGCAAAGCTTCTTCTATGGAGATTATAGACAATATGGTCTCATACTCCCTCCAATATGATCCTCCTCACCTTGGCTACACACTTATTCGATTCTGCTAGATTATGAGAATCACTAAAAGTTGGTTACGACATATCATTATCAATGAATTCCTTCCACCCATTATCTTCTAGTATTGCTTCGCATGTGATCCTTCTAAGTGACATAATTTGATCTTCTCTCAAGGGCATACTAGAGTCTTAGTCCATAGAAATTCATACCGTTAATGTTGAAGAATTGATGCTACAAATTCAATCCTCACATAATAACAAGCTTGAAATATCTTTCTTATTGTGAATCTAGCTTTGATACCATGTAGAATTTTAATGTAGAATCAAATTCTTTATGTAATTTACTTTCAAAACATAATACCTGTATCTACCTACTCATTTGCGAAGGAAAACTCACAATCAAGAACACATATCAAAAACATGCATCATGATTGAATACACATACACAAAGATTTATCTAGGGAAAGAAAACCGATCAAACCCCTTTCCTATATGTATTGCATTAATCAAAGAATTTGGATGAATACAATTTGCTCAAGCCAAGCTTCGAGCAAAACCTGCACATGTATCTTCTATCATCCGCATGACTGATCGACTTTGGCCAAGACTTAGCAATTTTCAAGTCCTCCAAGCTCCTATTTCCTTGCGATGTTCTTCAAGGAATTAGCCCCTATTATTTAAAAAATTTCAATTTGAATTGTAATTTAGGTCCTTCTCCACTTTATGCACCACTTCAGACAACTTTTTGAATAGTTTACAACTAATAGTACACTTCCTTGAACTCCAATATTAACTGCAACTAAAATTTTATCAATGCATGAGTTAATTTAGGTTGATTGATGAGATAACTCGTTAAACATTGATGTTACACCCCATTGCTGTACCTCCTCACAGTTCCTCCAACAGCTTGGAGCTAATTTAACTCACCTTAACTCAATTTAACTTAACAAATTAAATTGTTACCACAGAAATTAACTCGTACTAGGCTCCTAAAATTTAGGAATCACTGTACACAACTCAATTTCATGCCCCCAACATGAATTAACTAACCTCGCTTAACTCATTCAAGTTTTCTCTTGATGTGGAATTTCAAATTTAAAAAATTAAAGTAAAATCTCTTGGTACATTTTCGATGGACAATACAGCCCATGGACACCTCGGGCGAATTTCAAGGCCAGGAAAGGCCAACCAACCTGCATTTTTTCAAACAATATATCATCACTAGTTACATAAATCAAGAAATTAATGACCAGCCAATTAATGACCAACCGTCTTTTCACTCTTATCTATATAATAAAAAATTCACCATATTTAACCATCATCACGTATCACAAATTAAATCATGAAAATTAAATATCTTTCTAACTTCATCAAAAATTACTTCTATCACTTCAACAAATTAATAACCCAAATCGTTTTGCTCTCATTTCTGTATTAAAAAATTTATTATATTTAACCATCATCACTTGCCCATGCTTTAATTTTGATTTAATTTTAAAACTAAAAAATATAATTAATTTTATGCATGTTATTTCTGTTTATAGTTTTTAAAATTTTTAATTTCAAGATAATATAAACAATTAAATACTCTAAATCTCTTCATAATATGGTTTTCTAATCCAACTACTTTATGTGATATGACGAAACTATTTTTTTAAAGATATCATGGAATTATTTTTAATGATATTTTTAAATTAGAATTTCCTTTCTGTGATATCATGAAATTATTCTTTTTAGATATCATGGAATTATTTTTAATGTTTTTTTTAAATTAGAATTGTAGAGTTACTTTAATTATAATTTTTTAATTATTTATTTATTATAATAAAATTAATTTGAGAAAGAATAAAGCTTAACCATTAATATATTATAATTAAATACATTATAAGTATTTAAGGCTTTACTATTTTATAATGCTTTTGTTCTGAATATAAATTAAAATTTGGTAGTCAATGGAATTTTGTTATTAAATCACTAATTAAATTTTCAGATTGTTATTTTCAAACATATTAATTAATAAAAAAATTTAAACGTAAACTTTTAAAATTAAGTAGAATTTTTTTAAAATAAAAAATTTAAAAAATAAAATAATAATTTAATTTTTTTTTTTCAAAATACAAAATATATTTCTATATTTAAAAATATATTTTAAATAATTAAAATTACAATTTTATTAATAATTATATGATCAAATTCCTTAAAATTAAGTAGTTGCATACAACATGCACTTGGCATGGAAACATAAAAAGGAAAAAAAAAATTAAAATTAAGTAGCTGCATACAACATGCACTTGCCATGGAAACAAAAAAAAGAAAGGAAAAAAAAATTATGTAGTCATATGTGTAGTATCTATACAAATCTTGCCGTACGTATCTGATGATGAAATATTATGAGCTTATTTCTGGCCTAACTTTTATGGTCAATAATAATCCGAGTTGCCTATATGTTTAGACGCAAGAGGACGTTGATATATTTCAACATTAGCGAACTTCACGATGGGCAGTCGCTTTACATGGAGCGCAGACTTTTCTTTAAATAATCACCTGTTACCAACTTAGCGAGGTGACGATAAAACCATAGTAACACGGGTATAGCGCTTTTAGTGAATATGTATTTTAAGTTTTTGAGTTTTCTGGAGTTGTGTTAAAGAATGTGATCCCAACCACTTGTTAGGTGTTGAAATCATTCGTTCAAGTATTTAGTTCAGTTTCAAATTAGTCTAATTTAGTCGAGTTACATTACAGTGATTTATTGTTGATGTCTCTAATGTAATATTATTTAATCTATTCATAATATTGTGAAGAGCAATTCTATGCTTCATTTCTTTTCAGTTTTTCAATTCTTGTTATAGTATCGACGCTAGCTTGCATAAGTCTCTTTAGAGAGCAGCGACAAAGCCAAGTTGGAGCAGTAGAGAGGAGAGGCGAGCTTTGACAGAGCAGTGGAGGTTTGAGCAATGTAAAAACGCCTCGTGCAAGAAAAAACAGAAGAAGAACAAAAAAGCCAGGCAAAGCCCATGAAGGCCCTGACGAAACCAACTGCAGAAAGACAGCTCGAGGAAAGCCAAATTAAAGAATTTGTGCACTAACTCACTGCTTAAGAAGAAGCTCAGCGTTAGTCTTAACGCACTGGTTATTGGGAAGATTCACGTTCTAACGCGGGAGCCAAGAGATATTGGTCGCGTTAAGTGCCAATTTCGAGTAACGCAAGCGCTGTGTTGATCGACTACGTTAACACTAATGCGAGACAGGAGGTTCTCACCTACATTAAGGTAATCCGTCAAATCCAAATCCAAATCCAAATCCATCAAGAGCAATTGTGTTAAGATTTTTTTTTATGATTTACGAATGATTTACAAATATCGAGTGAAGAATATCGAATGAAGATCAACGTATTCAAGTTTTTTAAAAAGAAAAGATGTATGAATGAATGGCATGAAACCTTATTCAGAATATGCATGTGAAGGAGTTTTACAATGCTTTATACGAAGGTTTCAACATGTTAAGGGAAAGTGTTTTTTTAAGTTTTTTTCTTTAAAACAAAAAAACTTAAAATGCGAAAAGGTAATGTGAAAAGGTTTCTTATAAAAAGAAAAGGGGCTCATAAAAAGAAGGGATTTCTATAAAAAAAAAAATTAAGTTTAAAAAAAAAAATAAAAAAATTTCAAGGTATATTTAAAAAGGAAAGGATTTTATGGCATGTGAAGAAAATTTTTTTCGAGTTTAAAAAAAAAAACTTAAAAGTTCTGATGTGAGAAAGTGAAATTGAATGTTTAAAAGGAGATTTTTTGAGGAAATGAAATTTTTTAGAAGCAAGGTATTTGATGTATATATAGACTCGTCTGTTTGTGGAAGCCAAGCAACGAGGTCATGGGAAAAGCCAAGAAGCTAAAGCAGAAACAGAAGATGTTCAAGATCTTTTTAGATCTGGAAATAAGAAGGCAAAAAGATGCCTATGCATTAAAATGCATAAAAAAATCTATCGATGACAGCGTTCTCCCTCTAATTTCAGATGCCAAGACAGCCAAGGAGGCTTGGGATACCCTTGAAAGGTGTTTTGGTGCAAGGGGGAGCGTTGAAGTTGAAGATGAAGGTGGATCTGTAGTAGCAGATCTACAGCGAAATGAAGAGTCAGAAGAAGAAGAGAGAGAGCACGAAGATTCTTTTGAACCCCACTGTACACAACTACAGGTGGATGGAGATTTGATGATACCAACAACAGAGCTTACTGATGATGTTTTGATGATACCAACAATGGAGCTTGCTGACGAAGATTTGATGATACCAGCAACATGGCTTGCTAACGAAGATATGATGAACCTAGCAACAGAGCTTGTTGATGATATGGTGATTCCAGCAACAGAGTTTTCTGATGATGACTTGTTGATCCCAGCAACACATCTTGCTAATGAAAATTTGATGGTTGATGATAACTTTGATAATGAATTTTTGGCTAATGATGACTGATTGCAGATGATGCAACAAAAACATGATATTGACATGATTTTATTTGGTGAGATAACCCCACTTCAGTTAATGGAAGACAACCTGTTTGCAACAGCACATGTTAGTGAAAAAGAGACAAAGACTGAGACGGAGACAGAGACAGAGACAGAAACAAAGAAAGAAACAGAGACATAAGAAAAGAAAGAATTTTGCAAAGGGAAATCATAAACAAAGATAGAGATAGAAGAAGAAAAAGAAACACAACAGGAGAAAGCTGTCACTGCAGAGCAGAAAGACCAGAACAAATGTCGTTCTGCAAAATATTTTTAATTCTAACATTGATTTTCAGTGTGCAGGTACACAGATTGATTATGAAGCAATGTTAAAGTTTATTGAAACATGGCTTGCAACACCATGTCTGGATGAGATCTCTACAGAAGATGTAGATATGAATGTTGAAGAGGACATGCATGACAAACATGTCAACGAAATTTTTAGTTATTGGAGTTATGAAGAGATAAGATATTATTCTAATCTTATGTTGCAGCAGATTGATGATGATAAGCGCACTACAGAAGACCATATGTGGCAGCAGCCCACATTTCTTGAAGAAGTCCAGGACATGTTTAGACAACCTGGAACTGTAAAAGACCTGCACCAGCAAATGAAGAAACAGAGTTTTCAAGGATACAGTAAAGCAAAAAGTCTGAAACAATTTAAAGGCTACATAATCTAGAAAAAGAGAAGAAGAAAACTAAATCTAGTTGAAGTCAAGTGTTTTAAATTGTAAGCCTTGCTGAGACATAGACCAGTAGGTATCTGAATTAAATTTTTATGTGGTTGTAATTAAAGGGGAGTGTTAAAGAATGTAATCCCAACCACCTTCTAGGTGTCGAAACTGTCAGTCCAAGTGTCCAATTCAGTTTCAAATTAGTCCAGTTTAGTCGAGTTACACTATAGTCATTTATTGTCGATGTATCTAATGTAATCTTATTTAACCTATTCGTAATATTGTGAAGAGAAATTCTCTGCTCCACTTCTTTTTAGCTTTTCAATTCTTGTCAGTTTGGGAGTTGGTAGGAGACTTGAGTTTAGGAGTTTAAGAGTTGGTAGGAAAATTTCCAAAATTGCAGGAGCTTCAAAGGGTACTTTGGAACTTTTTGGGAGCTTCACTACAACATATTTTGAAGGGTACCTATTTTGAGCAAATTTTCACCTTTAGGGTACCTATTTTGAGCAGAGAAAGTACCATTTGTTTATTTTCTAAGTGATACATGATAGGTATGGGGGTTGGAATACATGGCTCTGTAAAGCAATAGAGATGTGGATATCTAACAAAGATTTCAACAAAATATATACAGTTTCCAGTCATACCTTGGCAACTTCTGTTGCAAATCTCGAAGTTCAGCAATTGCAAATAAGTCAACTTTGTTGAAGCTTATCTTGAAGCTTTAATGATCAGATTCAACAAATTACAATAATGGTCAGAAAGAGAAAGAATAAAATTTTAGTCAGTTTCATTTTATAAATTTCCAAACTTAAATTTTGAAATTGAATATAATATAGTGTTGCATGAAATCACATAATAATCAAGTAACAATAACCTTTTTTTTCAGTTTACGAGTTTCACATGTTTTTTTGCTGGCAAGGAATTTCATTAGCAAGTTATTGATGGATTAATATTTTGATTTTTTCTTGTAATGTTTCAAAATTCAATCTCTTACATATTTTATTGCAAGATAAAATCTACATGATGGAATTTTTATTTTTGTTTTTAATATATATTTTATTATTGTTACTTCCAACTTGATGTTTCTTGTAAATTTGGAAAATAATTATAGCCATAAACTCTGCAACATAGAATAAAACAGTGCAGATCATGCCAATTACGTGTTCATTTTTATTTTATTTCCAAACTGTATCATCTTTCTCCACAAATATAGATGCGGATCACAGGGTCAGTTGTATCGTATTTCCTTTTCATTTATCTGCATCCATCTCTAAATGGAGTTATTAGCAATGCTTGTTTCCTACTCGAGCGCAGCCCTTATGTTGGTTTTATCCCTTCCATTGGCTACTACCATTAACAATAATGTCCCCGCCATCTTGATTTTTGGGGATTCTCTAGCAGACGCTGGTACCAACAATTTTGTTGCCAACACAACCTCCAATAATTTTGTTGCCAACACAACCTCCAAACCTAATTTTTTGCCTTACGGCGAGAGCTTCTTCCATCACCCCACTAGCCGTTTCTCTAATGGCTGAACTACATTCGATTTCATCGGTACTTTTTTTTCTCCTACTTATTCACTTAATTATCTTATATGGTTGATTCTCTCATTAAATGATTAATATTATACATATGATATAAATGTATGCACAACTACTAAGTTAAGGTTGCCCTTCCCACCTCCATATCTGAAGCCACAATCTGATTTCTCTCATGGTATCAATTTCGCATCTAGAGGAAGCAGATTACTGGATTCCACGGGCAATTACTTGGTGAGTGCCAAAATAGATGCATCTTCAATCTAATTCAATCTAATCTAAAATTGATTCTATATATATATATATATATATATATATATATATATATATATAAAGATATGTTCACTGCATAGTTTTTCAGATTTCAAAATTAATCAAATTGATTATATATATATATATATATATATATATATATATATATATATATAAAAAGAGATGTTTACATATTTATATATATATAAATATATTCATAAAATTTTTCACTACATAGGTTTTCATTTATTCTTTTAGATTTCTAAATTAGTTATTTAGTCAAAAGTTGTGGCCAAAATAAAAGTGTTATGTTTTTATAAATTTTATATACTTCTAAAAAAATTGTTAAATAAAAAACAATAATTATTTCTCAAAATATATATATTTAGTTTGCATATAGATATCTTAAAAAAAGTATAAATTTAGGTTTTACATGTAAATATCTATAAATCTATTCAGTCACATTAGTAATGAACGTTTAGAGCATATAGCATATAGAGAATCATAGTTGAAAATCAAGAAGTTAGTGAAAATAGATGTGCTCTTGATTTATGTCAACCAAACCTAGAGGCTTGTCAATCCTAATTTAAAATCAAAGGGACAACCCCATCCACCATAAAATTGATAAAAGTGTTTTCTCTAAATATTTTTTGAAACCAATAATGTGCATTAATAAAATAATGTGAATTATTAATGCTCACATGTTCTATTAGCATCAATGCATTGTGGAATGCTTGTGTATTATAAAATTCACACTCATTATATAATAGACATATGCTCTTTTTCAATCTTCCTTTCCTCTCTTTATCTCTCTCTTCATCCCCCCTCTCACTCAGTGTTCCTCTTTATCCTTTTCTCTATATCCTTGTATCTCCCTCCTATATTGAGCTCTCTCTCCCATTCGCTAAGCCCATTCTCTCTCCGTAGCCCCCCCACTCCCCCTCTCTTTTTCCATATACCTTTCTCTATCTCAATCTCCTCTTGTTTCCCTCTTTCCCTATCCATTTATTTTTTACTCTCTCTCCCTATCTCTCCCCCCATCTCTCTCTCTCTCTCTCTTTTCCTTTTGTCATCTCTCTCTTTGAACCTATGAATTATTTTTATCTCTCTCCCCCTTTCCATATTTACCTCCTCCTCCTCTCTCTCTCTCTCTCTCTCTCTCTCATATTTATCTCATTTTATCCCCCTAAGATTCCCCTCTCTCAACCCTTTTCTATATCTCTTTTATCCCTATCCCTCTTTCTATCTCTCCCTCTCTCCCTTTTCCCCATTCTCTTGTGTCTCCCTCTTCGTTTCCATATATATATATATATATATATATATATATATATATATATATATATATATATATATATATATATATATATATATATAGATGTATGTATGTATGTATGTATGTATGTATATATCCCCTCTCTCTCTCTCCTTATGTTTCCCTCTTTTTATCTCTCTCCTCTCTCTCTTTGTCTCCTCCCCTCTATGTCGCCCTCATATATCCCCTTTATTTCTCTCTCTTCCCACCCCCTCAATTTTTTGTATCTCTCTCCTGTCTCTCTTTATCTCCCCCCATGTATGTCTCCCTCATATATCCATCCCTTTATTTCTCTCTATCTCTCTATATGTCCCTCATTACATCCCCCCCCTTCTCTCTAAGCCCCCTCTCTTTTTTTTTATAAGTACCTTTCTCTCTCCCTATCTCTCCCTCCCTCCCTCTCCCCTCTCCCTTGTCTTTCTTACTCCCTTCTCCTCTCTCCCTACTTTCCTATCTCTCCTTATCAATTTCATTCTCACTCTCCCTATGTATCTCCCCTATACCTTTCTTTGTCTCCACTTCCCTCTCCCTCCCCTCTCTCTACCTCTTTATTTACACTTCCCTCACCCTTCCCTCTCTTTGTATTTTTGTCTCTACCTCTCCCTGTTGTATGTATCTCTCCTATATCCTTGTATTTCTCTCTCCCTCCACCCATATATCTCCATTTCCCTATTCTCTTGTCTCTTTCTTCCCTTCCCCATCTCCCTCTCTCTATATCTACCCCTATCCCTCTCCCTCCTCTCTCTACCTATATCTCACTCTTTTTATCTATTTCCTCATTTCCATCTTTCTATCTCTCTCATCTCTCTCTATCTATTACTCTCTCCCTTCTCTCATTCCTCTCCTGACTCCCTCTCTTCATATCCATCTCTCTCTCTAACCCCCTCACCTTCATTCTATCTCTTTATATATATATATATATATATATATATATATATATATATATGTCTTTGTGTGTGTGTGTGTGTATCCCTTCTATCTATCTCCTTCCTCTCTTTTCATATGTCTCCCTCTTTCTATCTCTATCCTCCTTTCCTTTTTTGACTCATTTTTTCTATCTCTATCTCTCTCCCCCTATATGTCTCACTCCTACATCCATCTCTCTCCCCCCTCCACCTCTCCCTCTTTTCTTTTCTCTCTCTCTCTAAACCATTCTCTCTTTTTCCATGTGTTTTCCATCTATCTCCCTCTCTCCCTTTATCCCCTTCTATGTGTCCCTCCTACATCACTATATCTCCCCCACTTCTCTCTCTCCCTCTCTCTTCATGTTTCCCTACCTCTCTCTCGAACACACATTCTCTCCCTACTTTTCCTATCCCTTTAGACTCTCTCTCTCTCTTTTCATGTATCCCTCTTTCTCTCTCTCTAACCCCCACCTAATCTCTTTCTCTCTCTATTCCTCCCATCCATCTCTCTCTTTATTCTCCCATCAAAGTGGTGCAAGAATACATGTGAATTATTATGTTCCTACCATTCACCATCCCCACTTTTCCTTCTTGTGTAGCATTAGAGTAGGAACATTTGTGCATTATTAATTCATGCATGTTATTAATGTGTGGATACTACTAACACTTTGACATTCCTACCCTTCAACATCCTCTCTCTCTCTCTCTCTCTAACACACACAAACACACACACACACACTCTAACCCCCTCTCTTTTTTCCATCTATATCCATTTCCATATCCCTATATCTCCTTAATTCCATCTCCCCTATCCCTCATTTTATCCCTCTCCCTATCTATTGCTCCCCTTGATCTCTCCCCCTCCCTCTAACCCCCCCTTTCTCTATGTCTTCCTCTTTCCTTATTTCCTTGTCTTTATTTTTCTCTCTCTTTCTCTCTCTCTCGTCCATGTATGTCTCACTCCTACATCCTTATCTCTCTCCTTCCACCTCTCCTTCTCTCTCTAACACATTCTCTCTCTCTCTCTTTCCCCCATCTTTAAAAAATTCTCTCTCTAACACACACTTTCTCTAACCTCCTCTCATTTTCTCTCTATCCCACTTTCCCTATCCCTATCCCTCCCTTCGTCCATCTCCCATATCCCTCATCCTTTATCCCTCCCTATATGTTTTGCTCTATCCCCTTCCCTAATTCCACCTTTCTTCACCCATTCCAATATATTTATCCCTCCCTCTCCCTCCATTTATATATTGATAAAATCTAGCTCACAGGTGTTGAGCCAATTAATTGTTCCTAAAAGGAAAAACTAAGGACTAAACATAAATTTATCAACGTGAGGTTTTGTTTTTCTATTTCAAGGCTATCGACATAGTTTATGCAAGAGAAATGTTGATATGACTAGTTACCATGATCCTATTGAAAAGCAATGTTACAGTATCAAAGGAATCAACTTAGGATGCAATCGGTAATTATCACAAACTATTCAAAACATTAAATTCTACAAGCTTTTAAAGGAAACAAGAAAAGATAACATATTGACCATCAAGTTGTTTCTTAAGGAACAATAACTACATAATAGAAAGATAACACTCCAGGATCATGCTATTAAAAGCAATTAATTAAACATAATAGAAATTTATGATAATTTATAGGAAACGGAAAGAAGGAATGCTATTCTTGACAAATTAACTACAACAAATCTATCCTATAATTATTTCAATAAATATTATTCAAAACATAACATTCAATTTAACAAACGGACGGTGAAAAATTAAGAACAATTAAAACAAATAGAAATAGAAGAAGAGTAGAATCAAACACTCGCCTTAATGATAAAAGGAGAAGACAACGTTTTGCTTCCAAGATCAAGCCCAAATCTAATCAAACTGTATTATGAAGGAATCAGAACAAAAATAAATTTGAGTAATAAACACTTCCATTCAATTGCAAAGAACTAGTTACAATTAATTTACTCACAAGTATGAGCTATGTCGTAAATAATATTACAACTTCGAACAACCCCTTTCGAGTCTTAATGCTAGCTTTTATATCTATGGAGTAAAATGTAAAGATAAGAGAATCTATTTTTAATAACGAGTGATCCCGAGAATCTAAATATTCTTAGGATACTCATTTAAGATACAAAGATCTTGATGCATCTGGAAGACCAGGTCGAGATATCGTATTTAACAATTTTCTCCAAATAGAGTGTAACAACCTAACTCTTTATGCGATCTCCCACGATCATTCCAAGAAGCAACATCAAATATCAATGAATTAATAGATTCCCATCCAATAATGAGGATCCTTTCATTAGGAAAACAAACTTTAATGATCGAACCCATTCATAAAATAATAAAATGATAAATGCATATAAAACACTACTAAAATCCATACTACACAAGTTGGCATAGCCTAATTACAAGAAAGACTTGGAAAATAGTATGAAAAACTAAGAAATAAGGCAAGGAAATATGAAAATTACAGGCCCAACATCACCCCCCAACTCAATTTTTGCATGAACTTATGAAAACAAATGATTAATATGTAGGGAGGTCAAGGAGCAAGATTTATAAGCTTCCTCTCCTCTATGTCTCAGATCCATTTCTACTTCGCAGTAGGGAAAATTTTAAGGATGGAAAATTATCCTCAAGTTTCAAATATCGTTTAACTTCACTAGTCCCTAATATGAAAACTATAAAATGTTTATTGATGTATAGTAAAATTATTAAAATTTATAATGAATTTATATATACTCCTCTATATAATTTGGCGATTTTCAACGTAAAATAATTTTATATTGTAAAATTTAAAATCTCATTTTTATAAAAATGGAAATTGGAGAATCTTTTTTTTTTTGGAAAAAATCATGGAAATTTAGCCCACCCGCAAATATTAGCTCCAAAATTTTCCATGCTTTGGAGCTCTTCAAAAGCCACTAAATTACCGACTTCTAACAATTCATAATAAGATTTATAAAATTAATGAGGGCACCGTATCATGGGGCATCGATACCCGCATCCTATCCAAAGGAATACCTATTTCCAATACCAAGTGAACGTAGTCTTCACCCCACTCATCGCATATCGTGTTGTGATAACCAAAGGATTATTTTCTCTTGACTTAATTGGGTGATTCTCTCCATCTCACCTTAGCTCTATGAAGAGTCTCATCTCCGATGCCTTCCGTGATATTCCATTCCTAAGTGCAAGAAATCATACTTAATTTGTTCAAGTCTAAAGACTAACACCGTATTTCTCTATAAATATACCATGATGAATTTGTGTGTGGAAGGGGCACGGTTCCCCTCTAACCCAAAGATCAATAGAATTCTCCCTTCTCTAGAAGGTATGATACACATTTTCCAATTTCACCTAGTTCTCGAAAAATTATATAAAAGCATGAAATTGCATATCTCCAATAAATGAGACAAAATTTTCTTCCACATGCTCTTCCAAAAGGAAATTATACATCTATAATTCACAAAAAATATATCAGGTATACTCATCCTCTCTACGTAAAAGTAGAAAGAAATCCAGTGAAATTCCCTAACCTCATGTGGTTTTCCCGTATTGTATTCTTTACTTTGAGCAACATGTGTCACTCAAGAAAATATAAATCATAATTCCGAGTTAGGGACCCGCATGCCAAGGCATCTCAATAAATGGAGAAAAATTTCCTCATTTTTTGTGTATCTTCCTTAAGGAGGTCCTTTAAAGTATGTACTTCATTTTCATATGCTATTAGTTATGCATATGTATCATCTTCTATTGATGTTAGTGCTTTAAATCGCTGAAGTAACTCATGATGTACCCCCCAAGGCACCAATTCTCCTCGACATCTGCTATGGTGTCCTCGTTGTTCCTCCATAGTGTTTTGGGGGACTCTAATGGATGCTTATACAATCAAGGGAGTATAGGGAGGCACATATTCGTTTTTTACCCTCTCATTAAAAGTAAATGGTGGATCATTATTCCCATTTCAACAAGGCTAGGATGAGCGTTCTTCGTATATACCTCGTGGTCAATATGGGTTCCTACTTCAATAGAAGCAAGAAAAAGTACGTTCGATTACTTTCTTCATTAAAGACATATGAAATCAGTTTGTATTTCCATTTCTAAGTTTCCTTCTTTCTTTTAGGTATCTCCACATAATCTCTATGACACCGCTTACTACCATGTAACCAATTTTTCAGCTTGTTGTACCTTTCCTTGCGCTTATTATTTTATTTATTCAATTTATCAATTTTCCGAAATTTCCCTTTTTCCTTTATTTCTCCCGTATCCTGTACTTGTGGTCATCTAAATAGTACTATCAACCAAGGTTGTTTGAGAGGACACAACAACTACTATTTCAAATTCTTCGTAAATATTTTCCCGAGTAAGTTCGATCGTCGTTAGTTGTCAAGTCCCCTCGTTGTCACATAAGTTCCAAACTTCATGAAGTCCACACATCGTGAATCAATTCGAGGTTTAGTCGAAAAGATAGTTCCATCATCTTGTTCTTCACCAATCAATTTTTCAAATGATTGTGAGTTGTTCCCCGCCGCAGAGGAAGGATATAGTATTGTAGCAACAAAGTCTCTAAAACACTCCTGATGAAACAATCTCAGGATCATTATTCGATTCCAAGATAACAATAGTTAAAGAATTGACAAGAGAAGTTGTTGTGCCCGATGAATTTGGTGAACCCCGTGGTCAAGAGGATTTTGAGAGTGAACTCCAAGTTCTTATATTGAAGTGGTCGTGGCTTCTCTCGAAATTCACGATATCTATTAAACTCTCCGACCCTTATAATACTTGAGCTATTGTTTTTTCGTACCCCATCTATTCGGTTGATACATTTTGGTTGATTTTTCTTCAAAGGTTTCTTGGTGCATATCCTTTATATTGAAGAAACATTGAGTCAATTTTTATTCCAAATAGTTTCTCACGAGGGTTCATATAACTTTGACCTTGCTTCACAAGTCTAGCCGACCTCCTTCTTCTCTTAGGTAGCAAAGCCGGAACTCGATGCCATTATTTTTCGTTCGCTAATTTTTTGAAGTTTTACAATTTGTATAGTTCCTTGTGAGATAACTTTATATCATGAGAGTTTCATTTAAATTTTCCTCATTTCCTTTCTAAGGTTGTGCATCACTAACTAAACATTCCCGTATGTTCCAACAACCTGCTTCATTCTCCAAGGCAATGTATTTATTAACGTTAGGGTTTTCGTAGGGAACCCTTCCGTTCATTTAACTTGGCTAAAAATTCTTATGAATAATACTTGATAATGCCATGGTGACTTATGAATGAGGCTTGGTCCTCGACATCCTTAATCTAGTGGCAATTTCATGAAATAATGAATTGAGAAAGTATGGAAGGTTCGCAGTTATTTTTTTCCTTGGGGATTCCATGAGTTTAAGATGACATCCCCCACAACATTGTACCTTCCATCATAGGTGATGTATCACTATAAATCCATGTTACTTATTTCCATGGTTTAGGTAATGAGTTGCAGCTTATACCCGTTCTATTTACCGATCAATTCTTCGCTAGTTTTCGGTAAACAAAAAAGGGTCACATTCGTAGAGAGGTGTGTATCTCGTACCAATTTTCTTCTTTGGTGGAAGCTCCTATTACTTCCACTATTTCATATTTACTTGTATATGTATATTTCTCACCAACGTTGTGTCGTCCAAACTTCAGAATAGCAATGCTACCTCATTGTCGAACCCCTAGAATCGTTTCTCAAAATACTCCATCCATCTAACTTGAATCAGATGTTGCACACATGTTTTGAAGCTTGTAATTACGTAGGTTCATGTCGTATTTGAATGGCCACCCATTGTCATATGTCTAACCATGACGCAACTTTGCATCTAGAAATAGTAGAATACATAATGTATGATAATAGTAATTCTTCACATAGTATACAAGCTCAATGACATGCAATGGTATTTGAAAATATGGATAACGGTCATATGTCGCTAACTCGCCCTCCAATAAGTGTAAAGTTCATCTCGCAACCATTAATCAATTTTTGATAGGATGGAAGGTGTGGCATTAATTGAAGGATAATGGTGTATTAATGAAATATAATAAAGTAAATCATAAAAGGAAAATAGAAGACAAAATATCCGTGACATATGAGGAATCATTAAGATTTTTATGACTCGTGCAATCGTAAATGGTAACTTGATTTCTTATAACCCATTAAGGATGCGGAAAAAAAAAGGCATGCGGAAATTCCGTACAAGGAATTAGATGGATGGAAACAATAATCGTATCAAGTGCATCATGAGAGAAAATAAGGGAGATTAATTTAGAATGTTGAATTTCAAAAAAATATTTCTAGTATGTAGAATTATAATGAAATACTCATGTATAACCAAACATCATCCCTTTCGCAGATGGTTTTATGAATTTTCATAATAAATTTAAAGATTTTTATTTTATTAATTTTGAAGGAAAAAAATAACCAAGATATATCATCATTTTTAATTTTACTTCTAATAACACAAGCATTTTCCCGTTGCCAATAGAAGTCCATGGCCTCAAAAAGGTTTCCTTTTTAACCCTTAAGATGCCATTATCCTATTTACCGATGAAATTCCAAATTTTGTTTATATATATATATATATTTGTTTTTGAATCATTTATTGGTGCCATCACTACATGGTAACCATTAGCAACTATGCCATTCACTAGAGCAACATTGGCCATTATCACCAAGAATTATTAAAATTTAAATAAACCATGATTTGTAGTTGTAAAATTCATGGAAATTAGAGTTGCCAATAGATGTCCATAGCCTCAAAAAGGTTTCCCTTAACCCCTTAAGATGCCATTAACCCATTTACCGATGAAATTCCAAATTTTGTTTATATATGTGTGTGTGTGTGTGTGTGTGTGTGTGTTTTAATCATTTATTGAAAGCCATTGTTCTCACATGGTAAACTGGGCTAGAAACTATGCCATTCACGAGAGCAACGTTGGCCATTATCACCAAGAATTATTAGACTTTAAATGGAACCGCATTTGTAGTTGTAAAATTTCATGGAAATTAGATGCTCCAAACTAGGAAGAATATCTGCATGCATGAACGAATAATGATTCATCATCCTTTATGGTCATATGGACAATTGAGATTCATGCAACACCCTCTCGTTTAATGATCAATCGTGGTTACCGAAAACGAAAAAAAAAAAAACAAACTCATATTAAAAATTGTTCTCAAAAACTTGGGATTGATTTAAAGTTCAATAATAAAATTTACACAATAATAAATAAATCGTGATGGAGGAGCTAGTCTTCCGCCTACGAGGAGGGGATATATTTTTTTCATATCTTTGGAATGAATATTGTTTTTACAAATACCTTTGGGTGAAAAACTCCTAATAAATGTGTTTTCCAAAATGTCGATCTCATCCTCTGTGAGGTCCACGTCCACATATGTAGACATTTTCCCTAAATAAGAAAGACAAATACTTATAGAGTTTTATATCGCCAATCTATTCCGTAATATTTTTGGATAGGTAATCCAATTCATAATCGCAAAGATTGTGTATCTCACAATGCACCTCATTGTTATTGAATTCATCCATCAACCACAACATGGTTTTTTGGTGAAGACACCTAAACCATTATCACTTCAATTTTTTTTATAACTTATTAATCTAATGCAATGCTTCAGGCTCTCGTAACACCACAACCATTGCCTTTAGCAAACAACATTTATAAATACAAAAATCACTTCTAAATACAAACATAAATTACATCAAACTTAAATCCAAATTAGATTAAATGCCTTGTCTTACTTTACACTACAAAACAAAAAAACAAAAATTTACAAAATAATTAATATAAACATTTTTAAAAATTCCTAAACAAATATCATAACATATTTAAAGTAAATATTAATAATATACTTATAACTTTAAATAATTAAATATTATCATAGATTAAATAATATTTAAATCCAAGTTAAATCTATTTTATTACTTTACATTACAAAAAGAAAAGTATTTAAATTTTACAAAATAATTAGTATATATTTTTTTTAATTCTAAACAAATATTATAACATATGATATCATAAAATTAATAATATTGCATCAATAAAAATATATTTCACTCATTTATTACAAAATTTAATAAATATATTTTAAATGAAATTTTAATAATAATATTAAAACTAAAAAATAATATTAAATAATCAACCACACCTTAAATCATAATAATTAAATATACTTCAACTTCAACAAAATAACGTATATTACTTCATGAAATTAATGACCACTCCAACTTTTTACTCTTATAATATTCGTATAATAATAAATTCACCATATTTAACCATCATCACATATCACAAATTAAATCATAACAATTAAACATCTTTCCAACTTCATAAAAAATTACTTCTATCACTTTAAATTAATAACTCAAACCTTGTGCTCTCATTTCCTATTAAAAAATTATTTTATTTAACCATCATCACTTGCCCATGCTTTAATTTTGATTTAATCTTAAAACTCAAAAATATAATTAATTTATGCATGTTATTTATATTTATAGTTTTTAAAAATTTTAAATTCAAGATAATATAAACATTTAAATACTCTAGATGAAGAAGAATATATTATCGGTAAGATAACAAGAGAAAAGGGAGGAAATTTCTAAGGTTAGGGAAGAAAGAGATGAGGAAAGAGAGCATGGATCTATAAGGGTAAAGTAGATAGCGCGATTTGACCTCCTTCTAAAACATGTATGTTAAGATGATAATAAAGAAGAGATGATCAGAGATCATGTGTTACACTCAAAATTGAAATGCTTGAAATAGTAATTCTAACATGAGTGACCTAAAGGTCTCGTTGTTACAATTTCTGCCGCCGTGAACGGTTCGAAAACTAATATCGTAAGGAGGAAGATATCGCGTTGTGTTTTTTTTCCCCAAACAACTAAAATTTTGTGACCGGGATGCCCAACACAAAGATGCGTGTGTACAACTGCCAGGTGGCATATTATGGGGAATATTCCCTTTCTCACATCCAATCGCATCATGCTACGTGGCCGATTCTGGGCCATTGATTTGGTGGTATGAAGTTTGTTTTTGTCCGTTGACTGGACATGTACATGTTTTATTTGGGCCGTTGGATGAGAGACACGTGGCAAGCCCGAAGGCTGCCACATGTGCCTGTGAAGTTTTATTAAAATTTTGGAGGAGCTTCGGGGGTGGGGGTCGACCGCGACTGGCGTGCACAAAGACCTCCAACCATCTCCTCTATCTATCGTTATTACCATGTATGTCTACCGTTAATTTATGTTTTAAGATTTTGAAGGTTGTGGGGGGGCAAGGTGTTGCAACAAATGTTTGTCTCGACGATTTTGGTGGATGAGGTCACATGTTATCCACGCAAATACTGGGCTATGCCGGTGGTTTAAGCTCCAAACTCGTTGTTCCATTGCTACGATTGTCACATGGGTGCAAACTTAATGGCAACTAATGCCACGGCTTTTCGAACCCTTAAGACTTTGAGTTCCATGCCATGCGGAGTTTCAAAACAAGTAAGCCGCGCAGTTAAAGGTCGGGGGTCTGATGTCAACACCTTGCCTAAAAACCATTTGATATTAATGCAAATGGTCTTATCCGTAGGAACTCGTAGAAGCACCCTATAATTTAGGGTTTTTTTTCTATTTTTAGCAAATAAATAAGTGTAGTATCCACTTTTGGTGGATATTTTCTAGCCGATATTGGGAAAATCCATTGGGAGGTCAATTTTCAACCAATTTGATGAAACAAGAGTCTACCTAGACTAAATTGAGAATTATGGAGCCACTCAGCAGTAAAAAAATAGCCATTAGAGGCTTTTAAACACATGTATTTTACAATTTTTATCATAATGACAAAGAGGGACATGCCATTGGGAGCCGACCTCAATGATGTAGCCCAGGAGGGGTGAACTGCTTAATCATGCCTATTGTGTAAAACTTATGTGTGATGTTTATTCTTTGTTATACATCGTTTTATGGTGTTATTTAGGCTTATTTTCATGATCGAAGTCTGCCAAATTCATCTATGTTTCATGGTTAAAACACTCATTCCTTAAGCAAACAAATGAGAAAAATTGTACATGTTTTTAATATTGAAAGGACACTTAGCACCAAAAACTAATACACTCCTTTTAGATCAGGTTGGTATCAGAGCTAGAGTTTATTCTCTCGGTGTCATGGTGTGAAAATATTTGTTTAATCGTTTTCATAGGTTTTCATGCTTACTTAGGCTCAAGCTTAAGAGAGGAGAAGGCAAATTGGTGGAAGCAAGAGGTTCTCAAAGTGAGCCACAACAAAGGAGGGCAATATTTTCACATTCTCCACCACCCAGTTCACCTCCAAAACAAGGTACAGGCCAACAAGCATGCCTCAGAGAAGAAGAAACCCATGAAGAGGTGGATCCCAAAGAAGAAGAAAGAGTGTTCAGGAAATAATTTCTGGACATGACCGAGATGGTGAGAGTCCTTTATCAAGAAAGGAATGAAATAATAGAAGGATAAGGATCAAAACTTTACAAGGAAGGTCGTGTGGGATCATTAGGGAGGCCACAATGATGAAGATAAATCAAAGAATGGAAATGGAGGAAATGGGATATAGTGAAAATTCACCATCCTCACCCTCATCATCATCATCATCCTATACTTCATCTTCAGTACACCACTACACAAGTCAAAGAACACTGCAAAAATCCTTTTCTAAAAATTGATGTTAAGTTTGAATTGCCAATGTGTTTAACAGAAGTCAGCAAAAAAGCTTTGATAATTGGATTAGGAAATTGGAGGTCTATTTGAGAATTTAGAACCTTCATGATGATGATACCAAAATCCAACTAGCTTCATTGAGGATGGAAGGTGCAACTCTTCTTTGGTGGGAAGCCAAGACAAAGGAGGAGATCAAAAAACATGGTAAGATAATCCTATCATGGATTGATTTTAATTACTACAATAAAACAAAAATTTTTATCTATTATCTCACATGCAGAAAGCCATAATGAACTGGAAAAATTTTAGACAATTGAAAGGACAAAATGTACAAGACTACACCCAAGAATTTAGGAGAAGAGCTCTCTTATTAGGTGTATATTTGCGTATTCAAGATACTTTTCTCAAGTACATAGGAGGCTTACATAGCTACCTAAGACACACTATTATCATATTTAAGCCTACAAGCTTAGATGAGGTTTGTGTTCAGGCCACACATTTAGAAGTTAAAAGGGAAAAAACATTACTAATGAGAGTAGAAAGAAACCTTTTATGGGGAAAAACAAAGAGAATACCTCAAAAAGTAATGGAAAAAATACCCATCCGTCAAGAAAGAGGGAGAAAGAAAAGTGGTTTGTAAGCATTGTTTAAGAGAAGGCCATGAAGAGAAAAAATTGTTGGAAATTACAACCCGAAAAAAAGACCCAAGTATAACAATAACAAAGGGAAGCAAACCGTAGCTACAACTCAACATGACTTAGGAGAGGATTCAGTGATGAAACTAAAATTAAAGCCATGATCGAATAACATGAAGGAGAAAGAAATTGAAAAAAACCAATACTAGTACATCAAATTGTCACATACAAGCTCCAAATGAAGAAGAGAGAATTGAATTGTTTCATGTGAGGGTCATATCTAAACATACCATTACTGACACATTGTCTGGCTGTGCTGGGTCACAAGAAAACTTAATCTCTCAAGACTTGGTCAAGAAACTTAATCTTGAGACCATTCAACATCCAAAACCATAACCTTTTGGGTGTATTTGTAAGGACGAGAATTTAAGGTGTTTCAAAGAAGTGCATATTGCGCTTGCAATAACTCACATTTTGTTGACAATAATGTTTCTGAATTAGGATGTGGTTCCACTCTTGGATATTACAAAGCCTTTGTTGGGAAGTCCTTACTTGTATGATAGGAAAGCGATCTTCCATCGCCATGAGAACAAATACCATTTATTCAAATATGGAAAGGGGTACATTGTTAGAGCACATCGCAAGAAGACAAATATTGCAATGGTAAATGTCGGATAGGTAAAGAGGCTCATGGAATTCAAGTAAGAATTTTTTTCTTCTAAATGATTAAGCCTAAAGCTGATGTTAATCATGAGTCATTTGAAGATTGTGATCATAATTTGAAATCAGATTTATATAATGTAGTTGATGTCCATCATGAGATGTTTCAATATCCAATAGGATTGCCTCCTAAATGGGAGATTCAACATGAGATTCGCTTACAAAAATATTGTCCTCTTCAAACATCGACATGTATCACATGTTGATAATGGAGAATGCTGAAATAAAGAGGCAAATCAAGGACTTGTTGGACAAAGGACTCATAAAGCCAAGCACTTCACCATGTTTTTCACTATAGTCTTGATTCAAGAAATATGACTGGCACATGTGTGTCGACTTCATAGCTTTGAAAAAAATAAATTCGTAAAGAATCGATAACCACTCCCAAGGATAGATGATTTTACAGATCAACTAAAAGAAGAAAATATTTTCACTAAGTTATATTTACGAAGTGGATATCAAGTAAGAATTGGCAAATAAAATGACATATGGAAGACTCGCATTATAAACCAAACAAGGAATCTTTGAGTGGTTGGTTATGCCATTTGGTTTGTGTAATGCACCGCCTACCTTCATGTGTGTTATGGATAGTTTTTTGCGTCCATTTCTTAACATTGTGATTGTGTATTTATGGAGTGATATACTCATTTTCAGTAAAACAAGAGAAGAACATGTCTTGCATGTGAAAATGGTGCTTGATGTTTTGAAGAAAGAGCAATTATTTCTTAAGATGTCAAAGTGTGAATTTAAAGACTTCTCTCGGTTTATTTGGGACACATTGTAGGAGGAGGCAAGTTGAGAATTGATCCTTCTAAAGTGGAATCCATTGTGAATTGATCCACTCCCAAAACAAAGAACCAAGGTAAGAATTTTTTTAGGCGCAACTCGCATTGGAGAAAGTTTATCGCTAACTTATGCCATAAAGAAATGCTTATGCATGTAGTGACAAGTGTGAAGAAAGGCTTCCAATGGGGAGGAAAAAAAAGAAAGATTTTTAAGCTTTAAAATACAGATCAGTTCAACCCGGTCCTTGCATTACCGAATTTGAGACAATCATTCGAGATGCAACCGATGCTAGTGATTATGCCATGGGCGTAGTACTTTTGGCAAGATTGTAAGCCTATCGATTTTCATTCCGAAATATTCAATGGTGCCGTAACTAATTATCCTACATATGACAAAGGGCTTATGGTTAAAGAGACGATTATAAATATCGATCACTAACCATTACAGTATTTGCAATTGAAAACAAAGTTGCAACAATCACGACATTTTAGGTGGATGGGATTTCTTCAATAGTTTCACTAAGTTATAAGGCAGTACAAGAAAGGTATTTTCAATAAATTTGATGATATGCTTTCAAGGCCAATTATAAGTGCTTCTAATTTTCTTAAAAATGATTCTATAATACATCAGAGTTAGATAGAATGGTATGCATCCGTGCTGATTTTCAAGATGTGTATGCTAGTTTGAATGAAGGGAATCAAGTAGAGGAAAATTATTATCACATGCATAAAAATTTGCTGTTTCATTTTGAAAATATGTGTCGACCACAAGGAGAGAGACTTACTGTCACGAGAGAGGCTCATTCATCTCTTATTTCTAGACACTTTAGGGTAAGCAAAATAGTGGCACATCTACATATGTATTGCTATTGGCCTCGCATGATGTATAGCAGGGTCACGTTTTCTTATAAGAGTGATGTTCTATGTGTGCAACAAGCAAGCCTAGCAATAGGAATCTTGGGTTGTACATGCCACTACCGGTACCATCAAGGCCATGGGAGAGTGTCTCCCATGGAATTTGTTGAGCTCTCTACCTATGTCAAGAAAAAATCATGATTACCTTTATGTAGTTGTGGATAGATTTAGTAAAATATGTATACTTATGCTATGTAAGAAAACCATTACCGCTCGAACAAACTTCTAAAATTTATTTTCAACATGTATGGGTTCATTTTGGTTTTCCAACTTCTATTGTTAGTGACAAGGATTCCAAGTTTGTTGGGAATTTTTCGTCCAATCTTTTAGAAGATGATGGACAAAGTTGAAAAAGAGTATTGTTTTTCATCCACAAACTCGATGGCCAAAACCGAGGTGGTGAATAGAACCATTGTGCATCTATTGAGAGGATATTGTAGCAAACATCCCAAGTTGCTCCGATGAATAGCTACATTACATTCAACACACTTACAACCGGGCCAAGCACTCTTCTACAAATACTTCACCTTGAAGCCTCGCTTGGGTATTTGCCTAAATCGCCATTAGACTTCATCTTTGAAAAGGATGTTGCAATTGATGAGAATAGAGACATTGACAAGGATCAAAATTTCATTGAGAAGATTCGTATTTTTCATCAACAATTTCAATAATGTATTGAGAAGAGTCAAAGAAAATACAAGGAGAGGCATGAAAAACATATAGATTTGATCACAAGTTTTAAGAAGGAGATTTAAGTATGGTTGCACATAAGCAAAAAGAAAGGATGCAAGGAGAAGGTAAAAAGCTCAAGCCCATTCACCATGGTCGATTCAATATCATCAAAAAAGTTGGTAATAATGCATTTCAAATTGACTTGCATTCATATATGCAAATGTATTTCATTGTCAATGTGGAAAATTTACGTTTGTATGAGCTCGTTTCGATTGGTGATCATGAGTGATATTCAAATCGCCATCTATAGAATATTTTCTAGCTAGAATTTTTGGATGAGCTCAAGGAGGATTCCATCCTTGATAGGAGGACACACACTTCTAAAAGGAGAAGTGTCGATCATCTTCGAATTGGGCTCAAGGGCGAAGAAATCAAGTAAGGCAAGGTGGATGGAAGTGAAAAAGGTGAGGGAGTTGTACTTCATCTTATGAATAGGTAATTAAATTCTTTTGGGGTCCAAAAGCTTCCTTAATGGGGAGGTGTGATCGTGAGATCATGTGCTATGCTAAAAATTGAAAATGCTCAAAAAGTACCAAACTCGAGCAACCGAAAAGGTCTCGTCATTGTAATTTCGCACCATCAATAACAAAAACCGATATCGTATGAGGAAGATATCGTGTTCTATTCATTTTCCCAAATAGCTAAAATTTTTGGTGAATGGGATGCCCGCCGTGCACGTACAATCAATGTGTGGCATATTTTGGGGAATATTCCCTTTTTCTCACAACCAACTTAATCATGCCACGTGGTTGATTCTCGGGCTACCGACTGTGGTATGAAGTTTGCTTGACCGTTGGATGACATGCATGTGTTTTATTTGGGTCGTTGTATGAGAGACATGTGGCAAGCGTGTAGGCCGGTTACATGGCCCTAGGAGGTTTTATTAAATTTTTGTGGAGCCTTCCGGGGGGCGGGGGTTCGACCTCGCGACCTCCGTACCTCCAACCATCTCTAACATATATTGGTTCTTACCATGTATGTTTGTAACGCTAATTTATGTTTTTTAAAGTTTTGAAGGTCATGGGAGGGGGAGGGGCTCGCTAGCCGTCCCAACCCGTTGGCAGCCCCAATGATCCGGATTTATGTAGGAACGAAACATAATACAAACATAACCATAAATACAAATATGCAAAGTGGAAATAACACTTCATTTCATTAATATCAAAAAAAAACTAAAATTTGCTTACGTACATAATGGAAATAAACTAGCTAGGTGCCGGTAGCAAATCTCCGAGAAGAGATGTGGTGGCTACGTACCCTCGAACTATGTTACAATGAGGCTCGAGGGCCTATTTATTATCAAGAACATTTTAGAACTCTAAACTTCCAAAAGCTAACCATAGGAGATGAAGCGCCAAAACTATGGGCCCCGTTTGGGTAAATTGGTGTTTTAACTTCAGGACGTAACTTCGGCATACGATCTCCGTTTGACGTATGATACATCGTTAGAAATGATAAATCGTTAGAAATATCTATATCGAGGACTACAAATTTTTCCACAAATATCAATTTTGAACAAAACCATATTCACCGGGACAACGTACGATGCCCAAAAACATCATTTAGGGCCTCAAAACTTCCCAAGTTCAGGACCCGAAAACTCATGCAAAATAGTAAGTTGTGCCGGAACTAAAAAACTAAAGAGAAAATGGTGGGGCCCCAAGTGGAATAGGGTGGGTGGCCACAAATATCCACCTGATAATTGTCACCTTCATCCCTAAATAATTACCACCAACTAAAAAAAAATAACAATTATAATCATAATCAATGATTCATTAACAAATATATCCATAATTATTGTTTACTCTAAACTATGCACATATACATAAGAACTTTGCAATGTACCTATATAAATATCCGTATTAATGTGTTCACCGAAATCGAAGCCATATAAATATTTGGCTATCTTATATATGAAATGAGGATATGAAATATTTGCATGATTAAGGTTGACAAACAACCCTTGGGGTTCTATCATTGAGTTTGGGATTTTCGAAATGGTTAAATAATAATGTATAACAAAGTGATATGAATTTGTTCCAACTATAAAAAAATCCATACTATTTAATTGAATTGCTACGGCATTAAGCCTTGATATATGCTGCACTCCACTTAGAGTTATATCCATTCCTCCGTAGGTGGTTCGTCAACACATTTATTCTAATCGCATCAAGCTTTAATACCCCGTATTGTACCGTGAGATTTTGATTTGGATTCTTCATGATTTTTGAGGTTACTCCCGTTTCTTCAGTAAGTTAGCTATGAGTAAAATGGTGGTTTCAATTTCATTTGGTGCTTTCTAGAGTCTTCGCCTTCAACCTCGAAGACTCGTCCTCTCAAACCCCTTATCAGGTCAAGACTCCTCTCCGTGAGATTTGTTTTGCTCCGTTTCCCCGTTATCAAGTTACGTTACTCATTTTTGTATGGGTTGAGCCACCCGTCATTTAATATTATCAGAATTCTAAATTTTCTACGTTTAACAATCCATGTAACGAGTGGACTTCATTCTTGGTTCCGAAAATGCTACCTGTGGAGATGAGATCACAATCACTGCAGTAAAGATAAAAAAATTCATTCCTAAGATTATTATCATCCGGTTTTCTGAAGTTTTATACAGAGAAGCCCTCGAATTTGACTAGAAATATGTTAACCACAGGGTTCATTTCTCCACAGCGCGCGTAATGGTGTCTCCCCGTACGTGCATCTCTTCTCCGCGGGCTATTACAAATTTTCACATAAATTAACTTTTCGTTGTTAAATGTATGGAGATTTGGCATTCTTTTTACTAATTGCTTTTGTTTTTTGTTACAAAGCCTACTGCTCTTCAAACCCTCAAGCTTCGTAACCCTGGGGATGGTTGCCCTCGACTCGCCACGTCTAACTTCTCCTTTTCATGACGATCACAGTACCCCGATGTCTCAATGAAGGTCGTAACTGTAGCTTCAGCCTTCGGTTAAAGTGTTAGCCTCCATTATGAATAGATGTATTTAAGGATAGGGTTTCTATTCGACTCGTGTTTCGTACCGTTGTAACAATATATATATATATATATATATATATATATATATATAAAGAAAGGATTTTGTTAGAGCTATCCGAAATCTTGTTATTTTTGCGCATGGGGTAGGGTTTGTCCTTACCCCGTTGCATGTCATTAAGAATATTTGAGGCTGAAATTTAGCCGAACTATACTTTCGCAGTGAAACTATAATGATATTTTATTTTTTAGAAGAGCTTCTGTGAGATGGTAATTTAAACACATCTCTCTTTCCATACCTCGGGTTATTTGTTCTCCAATTAAATTTCTGAATACTCTTGTTATTAAATCTTCGATGATATAATATTAATATGGTTAATCATCGCACTTTGTTAAATGTTTTAAAGTAATGATTTCCTCATTGTATAGATAATATTCCGAGTTTGTTTCATTCCCATTCAAAAGAAGAAGTAATCTTATTATGTTTTACTGGTTAATAGATTTCATATTATTTTCCGTTCGGTTATTTCTCTGTATACGAATTTCTATAGAGTAAATTTCTTTTATTTACTCCTCACTATTTACTATGCCTGGACCATCGTTATCTAAATTCCATGTGTAGATAGATTAATGGTTCCTGATGAGGGTATTTTGGTTCAGTGGTCCCCGCCCGTAACCGAAATCGACAGCTCATTGATCCGTTATACTAACCCTAGGTAGATTGGTACTATGTTTACATAATTTATCCAATAGCATGCTTCTATCGAGGGTTTTAATCGGTTCCCGTTAATATGAATACCGTTGCATTCATACTATCATTATAATAACAAATACAAGATCAAAGACTCGTTTCTCAATACTTCTATATCATACCCCGTATCTTGTTATTATTCTCTTAGCTAAGCTTAATCTACTTATCATTTATCTTTCTCGTACTACATAAGAGATATTGACAATAAGAATAGATTTGATTTTCATTATCAAATTATTCTATCCTAATATGATAAAAGGAGAAAGAAAATACGTACATATTTTCTTTTTCTGATTCTAGTATATACATACATATATATTTATTTACCTTTATAAATAAAACAATATTCTATACAACCGTAACACTATAAACATCTTTTCAAAACAATAATATCCTACTTAAATTTCACAAAAGATACTTATCTCGTATTAATTAGTTTCAGTTGTGGTCCTCCCAACCATTCGAGGGAGGATATTATGTCCTCCACTTGCCCCCTAGCTCCGTAATCCGGATGGTGCCATAGGTTAATAGTGGAATAGTTCATTTCTTCTCGCTATGACCTCTGCATGGCCTATCCAACACAAATTCGAAAATTTGGTTTCACAAGTGTTGCCGTGAGTTATTTTCAACTCCATCCCAACCAAATTTCCCAGAAAATGCTCCCCTTTACCATTATGCACACAAACTCTACTCCTCCTCCGGGATTCAGCTTTATCCACAAGAGGAGTAGGTAACAAGCCTTTTCCAACTTCCCTCCAACCACCTCCTATTATTGGAAACATTTTTACCATCAGCCTTAAAAGATTTTATTTCCATTAATTAGTTCCTCCTAATTTAATATTTTAAAAAAATAATTTGTTTTATAAACAAAGGATAATTTAAGTCTTCTCGCTTTAAAATAAAATAAACAAATTGTCTTTAACTAGGTTAACACTAGTTAACTTTAATGAGGCCGGCCACAACTTCCCCGTGGAAGTAACACCGTCCCCCGATGTTTCAGCCCAGCTCTGCAAGGAGCCCGAGTAAGCTTCCCACATGAACTCTCGTCCTCCCAAGTAGATCCATCTCGGTCCGAAGTGCTTCCATTGCACTTTTACCTAGATGACTACTTGTTTACTGAGTTCGACGCCCTCTCTTGGGCGTGCGACTGTGGCTCCCACCCGAAAATCTCTCCGTCCACCCTACCCGAAATGAAAAAAAAATTTCAAGTCGTATGCATCAATTTTGTTCAGAACTTCAAGTTAGGATTTTTATCTCTAACCTACCCGAATATTTTGCCAATGAATCACATGTTTTTCATCATGTACATACGTCTAACAAGGACACATGGAACACATTGTGAACTTGAATGTGGTTGGGTAAAGCAATTGATAAGCTACCGGTCCTACCCTTTCTATGTTTGGAAAGGTCCACAAACATCTAGGAGATAACTTATCACAAGAGGTCCATCTCATGGTACTCCTCTTGGGCTTAATTCTCACTTAAACATGGTCCCCTACCAAGAATTTACGATAAGACCTTTTCTTACCCGCATAAAACTTTGCCTGGCCTCTTTTTGCAAGAAATTTCTTTGTGATTCGCCTACCCTTTTTACCTCACTTTCCATTTCAACCAACATTTCAGGTCCCAACATTAATTTTGTCTCAGAACTTCTTCGCCTTATAGGTGTACGATATTGCCTACCATACAATGCCTCAAGGGACTCATTTTCATAGATTCCCGATACCAATTATTATAAGCAAACTCAACGAGATGCAAATAATCCTCCCACTTGGTTGGCCGCTCGCATCACATACATGCGCGCATGTCTTCCAATACTTGGTTTACTCCGCTCCATTTTCCCACTGTACCGAGGATGATAGGCGCTCGCTGAAATGTATTTGTGTTCCCGTACCCGAAAGCAAAATTTTCCCGTAAAAGCGCATGTGAATTTAACATCCCGTATGAAATCACAAAGCTTTTGGTATTCCATGCAACTTGAAAATTTCTTTCATAAATATATCAGCACCGCACTATCTTGTACGTAGACTCGTACATATATGAAATGCGTATTTGCTTAATTCATCTACCACGACCATGATTGAATCATTCGTTTCGTTCGTAGTAGACCCGTGATGAAATCTAAGGAGGTAACCTCCCACTTCCATTCAAAGGCATAGGCCGCAATAGCCCCGGCAGATGTTGGTGCTCCACTCACTCGCCGACATTCCAAACATTTTCTTAGATATTTAGCAATATTACATGTACCCTACTAACAATATACCTTTCTTATTGCGCTATCATTTTCTCCGATATCCCGTATGACCAACATAGTTGCTATGATGGAATTCATTCAAAGATTAGCTCCTTTAGAGTTATGCAATTAGGCACATAAATTCTTCCTCTAAGGTCGGCACCTCGATCTTAATTTTTCCATACTCAAATGCTTTGCCTTGATTCTCATCTTCTTCCATCTCGCTACGTAAATTTGTATTCTAGATCTTTTGTGCCTCTTCTTTCAACTATTCCAAAAGTTGGCTGCCGATTATAATATAATGCACAAATGCCATGTAATTTTCTCAACGCATCCGCCACTTGATTTTACTTTCCTTAACATGTTTTATTTCCATATCAAATTCACTTAGAAAGGCATTCCATCTTCGTTTCGTCTAGGAATTTAAATCGCTTGCTTAAAAATAATTAGTCAAGTCGCTATGGTTCCAAGCGAAGTACAAACCTCTTACCTAAAGGTAGTGCCTCCACACCCTAGAGAGCATGTACCACTTCTCGTCAACTCCAAATCATAAGTAGAATATTTACAACTATGGTCCTTAAGTTTTCAGACTCGTATGCTACTACTTTACCTTCCTCGGGTTAAGATTGCTCCAACACCTTCTTTACTCGCACGTTGCATACTTCATAGTCTTTATCGTGTCGCCTACCCTCAAAACCGGGCGTCGTAGTCGAAGTTGTTTTGGCCTTTTCAAATCTGTTCCGACACTCATTGGTCCATTTGAAGAGTTTTCCTTCTTCTCGCAAAGATGTAATAGGAAAAGAAATTTTTAGAGAATCCTTCTATAAATCTTCTATAATAACCACTAATCCCATAAATGATCTAATATCACCACATTCCGGGGTACTCGCCATTCCATGATAGTTTTGATCTTTTCCGGATCAACAACGATTTCTACCTGATATAACATGTCCCAAGTATTGGATTTTTGCTTTAAATAAATCACATTTACCGAACTGGCATAAAAGTCATGCTTTCTTAGCATCTCCAAAACTATTCTCAAATGCTCTCTTATGTTCCTCCACCCTTTCGAATATATTAGAATATCATCTATGAAAATAAGAAGTTATCCAAGAATTGGCGAAAGATGCCATGCATCAACCTCATAAAGCTTGTTGGTGCATTCATCAATCCGAAGGGTAGCACCAAGAATTCATAATGCCCATAATGAGTACGAAATGATGTCTTACAAATGTCTTCATCTTTAATTTGAATCCAATGATATCCTCGAATCTTAAGTCTATCTTAGAGAATGCCTTAGCCCCTCTTAATTGATCAAATAAATCATCGATTTTGGTAAGGGGTATTTATTCTTAACAGCTAGCTTATTAAGCCGCTTTTAGTCCATACACATACGTAAGGTTCCATCTTCTTTTAACAACAGATCGGTGCTCCCATGGAGACACCCTTGGATGGATGTAGTTTCCTTGTTCAGTTAGCTCTCCTGTACCGCATTTTCAGTCTCCGTTAATTCTAGTACGCTCATTCTATAAGGAGCTCTTGACACCGGAGAGGCTCGGCAACAATTCTATGGTGAAATCAATATCCTCTTTAGGTGGCAAACCAAAATGTTTTCTCGGAAAAACATCCGTAAATTTCGTACTCACAGAATCTCTTCCATCATTGGTGCTTTTTCCTTGGAGTTTCTATACCCCACTTGAATCGCATACAACTGACATCCTTTCCGATACATTTTCCCATTTGAGATGTTGTGATTGGACGTAATTACACAAGATTTTAATTCCTTGGATCTCTTTACTCTTGTGCCATCTTACATTCTATAGTAAATGATATTTTCCTTTGTGTACCACTAAGGTCCAAAGGTCTTTTCCAACTAATCCATGCCCAATAGCACATCATAAGGACCTCAAAGTGGTAAGAAATTTAAATCTACTTGTAATCGTTGTTCGCTACTTCCAAAATACAATAGAACTTTGCACATCTTCATTTTCCCCGGGTAGCTAGCTTTACTAACTTTGTGAATTTTTTAAATTTCGTTCTTTTTAATTTGCACATTTCCACTAATTTGGGACTTACGTAACTCAAAATTGCTCCAGGATCTACCAAAATTGAAACAGATTTAGTTAGTAAAGTACCTTATAATTCAATCATTGTGGGCTGAAAATCAAACTTACCTGGCCTTTCCAAGGCCGCATTGATATGGGTATGTTGCGCGCTACATCCCCCACCGTGTATGCTTCCCCGCATTTGTTACACTTTCATTTCTCGGTTCACCGTGGACAATTTTTATAATAATGAGCCTCCCCACATCCCTCGCATTGTAGAGCAAGTTTAGTACTCATTCTTGCTCGCTTGCTAGATGCTTCGTGGGTTTCTCTTCCACCGGCCATTTGGTTCTTCGATGGGACTCTACGAAATTTCTTATCGATAGAATTTCGTGCCGAGCCTTTAAAGTTGCCACTTAATGCTTTTAAAATTGAGCTATTTTTCCGAATTTTCTTTAGTCACAACTTTTCCGCCTTCACCCTTAGCTCGGATCGCCGACAGCACATTTGTGCTTTACGAATGGCTTCATCCATGGTTCGAGGATTAACAAATTCTATTCTTTCTCTCATATTATTAGGTAGGCTACTTAAGAACCTCTCTACACTTTGGCTTTTTCTTTCCTGAGTAAGGAACGTAATGTACCAGGGAAGTAAATTTAGTGACATAATCATCCATGGTCATTTGTCCCAATAAAAGATCACAATTCCTTTGCTTTGTCATCATAAAACCTTCTCGTCAAGTACTTTCCTTTAAAGTACCGTTGAAACAATTCCCAAGTAATATCTCACTCATCAAATGCCGGATACATTTTCACTTCTTCCCACCACAGAGTGGCCTTTTCCCCAGAATCGGTATATAGCCAATCTCGCTCGTATTTCTACCGTATTCATATACCTAAAAGTACTTATTTATATTAATTAACCAAGCTTCAGCTACCTCCTCCCGCCTCACCATCAAATGTTGGTGGTTTAATTTTGCGGAATTCTCCTCAGCTCTATCGTCTTTTTAGTATCTTAATCGGTCGGCCGTACTTCCCGACCGCTCATTGTAATTTCTATTTCTTGCTTTCCGGGAGGGACTCTTTTTCAACTCTATCTAAAATTTTATTTCTAGTTTTCTGATCTTCATCTACCGGTAAGCCTCTTTCCACACTTGGATGATCCAACTCCCGATTCTCGTTTTTGATAGATAAACTCTTTAAAATTTTCTCCTAGTCTTGTAATAATCTCTCATTATCCTTCGGACTCTTAACATTTCTTCTTGTAATTGTTGTATCGTGTTTAACAAGAAACCAGCTTTTTATGTTGCCGTTCTTCAAGCAACCGAATGGTCTTTTTTGCCGCTATTCTAAACTTAATTGAACCCACATTTCTCGGACTCATGACCGTTGGTGCTTGAGTTTCCGATTGCGACTATGATGCTATAGCTCTTGTCATTATCACTCGTTCTCTTTCTCTCGTGCACTATTCACATACACACCACCGTTGGTAGACCTCAGTAGTCCCAGCGTAGCAACCGGCTCTAATACCACTTGTCACCTTCATCCCTAAATAATTACTACCAACTAAAATAACAACTATAATCATAATCAATGATTCATTAAAAAATATATCCATAATCATCGTTTTACCTAAACTATGCACATATACATAAGAAATTTGCAATGTACCTATATAAATATCCGTTTTAATGTATTCATTGAAATCGAAGCTATATAAATATTTGGCTATCTTATATATGACACGAGGATATGAAATATTTTCATGATTAAGGTTGACAAACAAATCCCTTGGGGTTCTATCATTGAGTTTAGGATTTTCGAAATGTGGTTAAATAATAATGTATACAATGATATGACTTTGTTCCAACTATAAACAAATCCATACTATTTAATTGAATTACTACGACATTAAGCTCTCGATATTTTGCACTCCACTGGTGTTATATCCATTCCTCCGTAGGTGATTTGTCAACACATTTATTCAAAATCGCACTAGGCTTTAATACCCCCGTACAACCGTGAGATTTGCTTTGGATTCTTCATGATTTTCGAGGTTACTCCGGCTTTTCTACGAGTTAGTCAGAGTAAAATGGTGGTTTTCATTTCATTTTGGTTCTTTCCGGGAGCTCGGCTTCAACTTCGAAGACTCCGTCTCAAACCCCCTTATCGTGGCCGCACTTCCGTGAGATTTTTTTTTCTCCGTTGCCCCGTTATTAAGTTACGTTACTCATTTCTCGTATGGGTTGAGCTCGTCGTTTAATATTATCAAAATTATAAATTTTATTTACTTTTTTATCAACTTACGAATGAGCTTTTTTAATTTCATTCTTGGTTCTCAAAATTCTACCGCAGGAGATGAGATCATAATCACAACAAAGGTAAAAAAAATTTCATTCCTAGCTTTATTATCGTCTCGGTTTTCCGGTTTTATACAAAGAAGCCTCGGCTTTTACTACAAATATATTAACCATTGGGTGGTTCATTGCTACAAAGAGCACTCAAAATGGTGTCTCCCTGTACGTATCTCTTCCGTGGGCTATTACAAATTTTCACATAAATTAACTTTTCGTTGTTAAATGTAAGGAGAATCGTATTCTCGTTACTAATTTGTTTTTTTTTTTGTTACAAAGTTCAAGATTCTTCGAAACCCTCAAGCGGTAACCCTTAGATGGTTCTTCGGACTTCGACTCGGCCATGACTAACTTCTCCTTTTCATGGTGATCACAAGGTGTACCCCGATGTCTCATCAAGGCCGTAATATGTAGCTTCAACTTCGGTTAAAGTGTTAGCCTCCATTATGAACATGTATTTTAAGGATAGGGTTGCTCGACCAGGGTTTCAGATCGTTGTAACGATACACACACACACACACACACATATATATATATATATATATATATATATATATATATATATATATATATATATATATATATATATATATATATATATATATATATATATATATATATATTAATAAAGGATTTTGTTAGAGTTTTATCCGAAATCTTGTTATTTTTGCTACGTAGGGTTTTTCCCTTACCCCGTTGCATGTCGTTAAACATATTTGAGGCTGAAATTTAGCCGAACTATACTTTTAGAGTGAAACTATAATGATATTTTATTTTGTAGAAAAGCTTTCGTAGATGGTAATTTAAATGCATCATTATTTTCATACCTGGGTTATTTGTTCTCCAATTAAATTTATGAATATGTTCTCTCTTGTGCTATTAAATATTCTTAATGATATAACAGTAATATAGAGTTAATCATTGAAGCCTCAATTATTTAAGGTACCCGTTTCCTCGTTGTATAGATAAACTTCCGAGTTTGTTCGATTCCCATTCAAATGCAAGAAGTAATCTTATTATGTTTTACCGGTTAATAGATTTCATATTATTTCTCCCCGTTCCTGCTATTTCTCCGTATAATGGCTCCCATAAACAGTAAATTTCTTTTATTTACCCCTTTAGCTTCATTTTACTAAGTATTCTTGCACTATCGTTATCTAAATTCCGTGTGCAAGATAGATTAATGGTCAAAGTGATGAGAGGGTATTTTGTCTGTGGTCCCCACGTAACTAAAATCCGTTAGAAAATTATATATTATAAAGCAATGCAACACATAAAACATGTAGAAAATAAAAGCACACAAAACACATAAAACCGTAGAGACACAGATATACATGGTTCACCCACGGCTACATCCACCCCGAACAAATCCGCCCTTCCTTTCTCTATTATCCGGAAGAAAATGAAAAGACAAAACCCACAGCATCCGCCGTAATATCCTCTCTCGTTCTTTCTCATAGCCTCCCTATCTATTTCTCGCTCTGAGAATACACATACAATGCACACTCGCAATACAATGCCCTTATAAAAGTGAGGGGCTGCCTTCTAGGGAAAAAAACGCTCAATCTAAACATAACTTCTACCGTCAAATCATTTGCCCAATGAATGACCCAGAGCTGACTAGAAATTACTATACTTTTACAAGGCAATTTACATCTCGTTTTTAGATTCGGGGTAGCGGGTAAACATTAATTACGAGATGCTTTCCACCCTTTTAAGGTAACAGGGTCCAATGTCATGATACAAACAACAAGATAATCAGCTCCACACCCAACAATCTCCCACTTGGAACCGATTGTAGCAACCCACCGTTGCTTCATTTGCTGGACAATGACTCCTCTTTGGACTCCGGGCCGTTTTCATCTTCATCGTCATCCTCAAGACCAATTGAAACCGAGCACATTCTCAGCTCCCCGGTTACAAATTTTGTTAGCATATCCGCAGATCTCGCTAGTGTATCTTTTCTCCAAATTTCCTTCAACTCTCCATCTTCCAATACCGATCGCATGTGAAATGGTACTTGAGATGTATGTGTTTAGTCCCTGAATGAAAATCTCGAGTTCTTTGAAAGATGAATAGCACTTTGGCTATCACCGTATAGTGTGCCCATATCATGCTTCTTACCCAATTCATCCATAAACCTTTGTAACCAAATCATTTCTTTACTAGCCTCCGTAGCAGCAACATACTCGCTCTGTTGTTGGAAAGTGCAACAACACTTTGGATTTTGAAACCCAACCGACACTGCTCCACCGATAGTAAATACATGTCCCGTAGTGCTCCTCCCGTTATCTCGTCACCGCCATATCCGCATCAACATATCCGTAGAGAAATTTTTGAACCACCAAAGCATAATGCTTGATTTGTGGTACCTCTCAAATATCCGAGAATCCATTTTACTGCCATCCAATGTTCTTTTCCCCGGATTATTCATGTACCGCTACAACTCCCACCGCATGTGTGCACACGTCTTGTGTACTATCGCATACATTAAGCTTCCAACCGCCGATGCATATGGAACTTTAGACATATAATCCATGTCTTTCGGGGTCTTGGGGCATTACTATCCTTACTAAGTTTGAAACAGCTAGCAAAAGGTGTACTAACTAGTTTTGGCATTCTCGTATATTAAATCTTTTTAAGACCTTTTTTGTACTCATTCCCGGGAGATGTTGTTAATTTGCGATTTTTTCTCGTCTCTAGTTATCCTCATACCAAGGATTTGTTTTGTTACCTCCCAAATCCTTCATTGCAAATGAATTTTCCAATTTTATTTTGAGTACATTTATTTCCCGCATGTTAGATCCCGCAACAAGCATGTCATCTACATACAATAACAATATAATATAGATGCCATCATTTTTCCTTTTTAGATAAACGCAATGATCGCAGTGACATCTAGTATAACCTTGTTCGTACATAAACTTGTCAAATTTTAGATACCACCGCCTGGAGCCTCGCTTTAAGCCATACAAGCTCTTCTTTAATCCTGTACACCAATTTTTTCTTTTCCTTTTACCTCATATCCTTCGGTTGCCGCATGTATATCTCTTCCTCCAAATCTCCATGGAAATGCTATCTTTACATCTAACTCGTTCAAGATGTAAATCTTCCGTTGCTACAAGACTTAAAATAGTTCTGATTGAATTCATTTTAACAACAGAGAAAAAAAAAATACTTATGCAAACCGCTTCACCACAAGTCTAGCTTTGTACCTTCCGTTTTCCTCCATCTTCTTCCTTCAAACTGAACCCATTTATTCTGCAATTTAGTTTTACCTCGTAGCAACTTGACTAAGTCCTTAAGTTTGCTATGCATTAAGGAGTCCATCTCTTCATCCATGGCTAGCTCCCACTTCTTCCTTCTTTCAACCTACATTGCTTCTTTTCCATAACATTCAAAGTTCACTCGAATCACCAACAATAAATAATATAATGAAGGAGAGTATCGTTCAAAGGGGTCTAATTATCCCGGGGTAGATCTTCTAACACCACTTTCGTGTTTGAGGTGCCCGTTGTTGTTGTGGTGGTTGTTGCCGCCGTGTTTGTTGATTATTATTATTTTCGTACACCTTTACTTTTTCGCTTATCTCATCAAGAACCGTGTATTCCTTGCTTTCTTTTTCCCCGTTTCTTTTCCTCGTAGCCGATTCTTATACAATACCTTTTCATTAAATATTACGTCTCCGCTCCTAATGATTTTGTGATTTTCATAATCATATAAGTGATAACCAAAATCATTAGCACCATATCCAATAAAGGCACATTTGTTTTATTTTGGCTCAAGCTTTGTTCTATTTTCTTTATTAATATGGAGAAAGGCCTCACAACCAAAAGGCTTTAAAAAAGAGTAGTTTACCTTTTACCTGTCCATGCTTCCTCCGGAATACCACCATCCAAGGAACTTGAAGGCCCTCTCGTTTATTAGATAAACAAGATTCACAAGATTCAGCCTCAAAATTGTAAAAGGCAATCCCGCATGCAATCTCATGCACCTTGCACACTCAATGATTGTTATGTTCATCCTTTCTAGCACACCATTTTCTTTGGTGGTGTTCTTGGAACTCAGTTTTCTCTCTATGAATTCCAGTTCTCGAACAATACCTATCAAAATCTTTGCTGCAATAATCACCTCCATTATCTGATCCGAGACACTTCAACTTATTTCCGTCTCAATCTCAACCAAAGCTTTCCATTTCTTGAAAGTATCAAATACATCGCATTTATTCGAATACAATAAATCCATGTTTTTCTAGTTGCATCATCAATAAAAGTAACATAATAATGAGAGCCACCGAGAGATGATACCGGAAAGGTGTCCCCATACATCTGTATGCACAAGCTCCAATTTTTTGCTCTTCTTTTCTTTCCCAACTCGAGAAATCCACTTCTTTGTTTTCCATAAATGCAATTCTCATGCAAATCCAAATCAACATTCTTCAAACCTAGCAACAAATTTCGAGTGAATAATCTTCATTCCCTTCTCACTCAAGTGTCCGAGCCTATGATGCCATAATGCCGCATCTCAAGCCATTTAGAAGTTAAAGCATTACCGCAGTTAGAAATACTATTTCATAAATACAATGTACCAACCTTTTCACCTTTTGCTATTACCGCTCCTTTGGTGACCTTCCGTTTTTATCCGTGAGTTGTCACACAACCTTCACCGCCTAACCGCCCGTTGAAATCAGATTTTTCTTCTCAGACCGAACATGCCTTTACCTCCTTTAGTAGCCATTGGTTTCCATTCTCGTTGTTTTACAAGAAATTTACCCATTCCAACAATTTTTGCTAGGTTTATCATCACCCAAACGAACTTGTCCAAAAATCTCCTTGAACATAGTCATGAAAATATTTCTTATCGTGTGTGGCATGGAATGAAGCCCTCGAATCTACAACCCAAGAATCAATAACTTTTTCGAAAGAAAGAATCAAAGCATCTTGTAACACATCACCCGTCACATTTGCTTCATGATTGCTTTCTTGCTGTGTGTCTCCTTCTTTTCCCTTCCGAGATCCGTAGTCTTTCTTTAGGTGTCCTTTCTTTCCACAATTCTAGCACACTATTCTCGATCCGGACTTGGATCTTCCTTTCCTTGATTTACCGCGATATCCCAAGCTCTTTCCTCTTTCCATTCTTTCCCCTAGACTCGTACTCAAAGCATTACCCGATGTCTCAACGAGCTTTTATGTCGTATTTCCTCGCTAAGGATAGCACCAACAACATCATCAAACTTTAAAGTACTAGATCCAGTAGACAAGAGTTACTAATGGCCATTACTAAACCATTCCAACTCTCCGGCAATGAGCACAAGAATAATAGAGCTCTAACTTCATCATCAAAGTTTACCCCTACAACTTAACCGATCGAAAATCGTATTAAATTCATTTAAAATGGTCCGCAACATATCCACCTTCCGAAATCTTCATATTAAATAGTCGTTTCATAATAAATACCTTGTTTGAGGCCAAGGGTTTTTCATAGAGTTTCGCCAACGTTCGCATCAAACCTTCCGTCGTTGTTTTGAAATATCAAGGCGACGCATGTCGCAAGGCACAACCGTATTGTTCCGAGTGCCTTCTATTGAGAATGTTCCATTCCGCGTCCGTCATGGCCACCGACTTCTTTGTTTTTCCGCCAATGGTAGGTACAACATCTTTCGATACAAATAATCTTCCATCCGCATCTTCCACAGCCGGGAAGTTTTGGCCATTAAATTTCTCGACCCTAAACTTACCATCGTTCCCGTCATCGGGTCCCACTCAACCAGAACCCTTCTTTCCCCGCGAGTTTACCAAACCCAACATACCTTCGAAATTTCCGATACTACTTGTTTGAAAATTGTATATTATGGAGAAATGCACATAAAACATGCGGAAAAATACAAGCACAATAAAACACATAAAACCGTAGAGACACAGATATACGTGGTTCACCTGGGCTTGGGCTACGTCCACCGAATGTACCGTGGGCCCTTCCTTTCTATTATCCAGCAAAATGAAAAGACAAAACCTACAACAGATCCGTTGTAATATCCTCTCGGTTTTTCTCGCGCCCCTCTCTATTTCTTGCTCTAAGAATACACATACAATGCATTGTACCGCAATACAATGCCCTCATAAAAGTGAGGGGCTACCTTCTCTAGGGCAAAAAACCCTAATCTAAACATAATCTCTACCGTCAAATCATTTGCCTCATGAACGGCCTGCATTGACTATAAATTACTATACTTTTACAAGGAAATTTTACATCCGTTTTTTAGCTCTTGTGGGCAAATCCTGTGGAAGTGATTAATTACTGGGCATTGCCGCCCCTTTTAAGGTACAGGTCCAATGTCATGGATACAAATTAAACAAGATAATCGTGCTCCACACCCAACAAAATCGACAATTCGTTGATCTATTAATACCAACCCTAGGTAGATTGGTACTATGTTTACATAATTTATCTAATAGCGTGCTTCTATCGAGGTTTGTAACTATTCCCTCGTTAATATGCATACAACCGTTGTGTAACCAACTCAAAAAAGAGAAGAAAAGAGATATAAACGCCTAGAAATGAGCCACTTTCGAGGGGGCAACCTCCAATACATTACATAAATGAACAATTCTTGATGATACAATTCACAAAACCTCCTTTTCTATATATAGGAGTCCATGGGGCCATAATGTAATCCTAGTGGGGTCACAATGTAATCCTATCGTACCTAACAATAATAATTTAAGGGCACAATAATAACAAAATGGGGGGTTGCCACAAGGGTACAATAATAACAATAAGGGGTTTACACTAACAATATAAGGGGCTATACTAGTGATATAGGGACCTAACATGCCTTCCTTCAAAAAAGTGTTGTCCTCAACACTTGAGTAGCTCCTAATGCTTCGTATAAAATTCTCATCCTCCCATGTAGAATCTTCAAAGGGTAAGTTCTTCCACTCGATGAGATACTCTGAAATTGATCGATTCCGTAGTTGTCGAGTTCTTTTTTCTATGACCGGCTTCAGTTCAATATGATCTTCCCTTCCCCATCAAGTTCGGCAATACCGTTTTGAACCGGAAGATTTTCACCTATAACCTTCTTGCCATGAAACATGGAAAACCGGATGTACTCGAAGAAGGTGAAGCTCCAATTTCAGGCGGCCATAGTACCGACAATCTTTGCAACACCCTGTAAGGACCATAGTACTTTGGCGATAATTTATTATCCTCTTTCGCTTGCTTGAGGCTACTTGTTCGTATGGCCGTAGCCGTAAAATACCCAATCTCCTACATCAAAACTTCTCTCGCTACGATGTTGATCCGCCGTTGTTTCATTCGATTTTGTGCCAATTCAAAGTTATCCTTTAAGAGTTGGAGAACTTTGCCGATGCTCGATGTGATCTTCCAATCGCTTGAACCTTCGAATTTTCCCTTAAAGATGATGTGATGGATGGTGGATGATATCCATAAAGTGCCATAAATGGGGTCATTTTTGTCAAGTAAGATGAAGGAAGTGTTATACCACCATTCAAAGAAGAGGTAACCACTTGACCCATTGTGTTTGTTTATCGTATACAAAACAACGAAGATATCCTTCCAAACATTTATTTACTATCTCACTTTGACCATCATATTGAGGATGATAAGATGAGCTATGAGCTAATTGAGTACCCAAACAAGAAAATAACTCCGTCCAAAAATTTCCGCAAAATGGGATCTCCGTCACTCACACAACCTCGTCTATGTAGCTTTTGAATTCGTCCATAAATGTAGTAGTAACCGTATTTCGGCTTTAAATGGATGAGATAATGCACAAAAGTGTGCATGCTTGGTAAGTATATCAACTACCACCATGATGACACTCTTTCCTTCGCACTTAGGTAAACTTGTGATAAAATCCATTGAACTCTCCAACGTTGACCCGGAATGGATAAAGGTTGTAGAAGTTCCGGGTCTTAATTGTTTCCACTATTCTCGTTGGCAAACCAGCATTCCGCCACAAACTTTCGAATATCGCATTTGAGGCCATCCCAAAAAAATTCTTCTTCACCCCGTGGTAAGTTTTTAAAAATCCCGAGTGTCCTCCTAAAGGAGAAGTGTGCAATTCCAAGAATCTTTGTTTTAGTTGGGAATTCTTACAAAGATATAAGCGATCTTTGTACCACAAGGAATCATTTTTCCAACTAAATGTATCATATGTACTAGGATCTTGCCGCAACTTTTTTAGAATGAGTATCCATACATCTTTGTCCTTCTTCCATTCATCTCTTGCTTCAAATATTCAACTGCTGATAATAGAAATGGCACAAAGCAATGCTTCCACATCTTCATTCTTCTTTGAGAGTGCATCCGCAACAACATCTTGCCTTCTCTTTTTGTAGATTATTTTTAAAGTCGTAACCCAACATCTTTGTGACCCATTTTTGTCGTTCTTCGACGATAGTCCTTGTTCCAAAAAAGTGTTTAAGACTATCATGACTGCTTTTACCTCAAGTGTCTTCCCATTAGGTAAGTTCGCCATTTCTTTAGTGCATGTAGTATTGCTAACATTTCCTTCTCATAAATAGGTTTCTAGGAATACTTTCCTTTGATTGACCACTTTCAAAAAGCAATGGGTCTTCCTTCCGCATTAAACCGTACCCAATTCCATTTTCGAGGCATCACATTCCCACAATAAAGGTTTTTGTGAAGTCCGTGTAGCTAAGACCTATATGGGGCACATTGCCTCTTTAAGACGTTCAAAGGCCTTAGTTGCTCAGGAGTCCATGAAAATGCATCTTTCTTCACAATGTTGTGCGGAGGTGCCTGCTATTCTCCCATAATTTTTAACAAACTTGTGATAATACCCCGTTAACCCGAGAAATCTCGTGAACTCGCTTTATGGTTGTGGGAACTTTCCTACTCTCCTTAATGGCTTTGACCTTTGTTAGGGTCCACTTTAACCCCCTCGTGAGATGTTAGAAGTATGACCTTATTATTCCACCTTCAGATTCAAAAAAACATTTATTTTTTTGCATATAATTGTTTTCCATAGTTTGAGCACCCCGTCAACATGTTCAACATGATCCTTCCCAAGACTCCCGCCCGTAGATTAGTATAATGCAATATCATAATAAATTTTTCTAAGGAAGGGTTTGAAAATGAATCATCAACCCTTGAAATGTAGAAGGTGCATTGGTAAGGCCAAAAGGCATGACCAAAAATTCATAATGACCCTCATGAGTTCGAAATGCTGTTTTTGGAATATCTTCGCCTTCATTCTAATTTGATGATATCCCGAACGAAGATCCAATTTGGTAAATAAATTTTCTCCCATGTAATTCATCCAATAATTCATCAATCAAAGGAATGGGAAATTTGTCTTTAATGGTGAGCTTATTGAGCTCCCATAATCCGACACATTCGCTATGATCCATCCTTCTTGTGTACCAACACCACAGAGCAGAGAAAGAACTTTGATCAAGTTGAATTATACCCACCTCTAACATTTCGTAATCATACGTTCAATTTCGCTCTTTTGGAAGTAAGGATATCTATAAGGCCTAATGTTTGGAGGAACACTTCGGAATCAAATGAATAGCATGATCATGATCACGAATAGGTGGGAGTCCTTTCGGGCTTCAAACACCTTGGAATGATTGTCCAAGACTTGTTGGAGATCTCGTTGGTAAATAGATGATTTTGATGTTGGAACTTCTAGTGAGCATAATTGTGCAATTACGCCTCGCCGTTCTTTCTTTAGAAGCTTTGTCATGACATTAGAGCTTATTATCCTTCCCCGTTTCCCCGCAATACCCCGTAATTCAACTTCCTTTCCTTCGAAAAATTTCAAGAAAATTCTTTGAAAATTAAAAGCTACTCATTCCCAAGGATTGTGTCCATTGTACTCTTAGTACAACATCAGCACCTCCCATAGGAATGGCAAGCATTGGACTAGTCAGTACATATTCCCCCATGAAGGATATTATGGTATTTTCCGCAGAAATTTATGGTTTCCATTTGCAACCATCACTGATCTCCGGTGTCAGTATAGGAAACAATTTAATTCCTTGGCTACCTTATAATGAATAAAATTATGTGTGCTACCCGAATCAATCAACACTATTACCCTTTTCTTCTTTATATGTCCTTCTATCTTGAGAGAGTTTGAGGAGTGGTAATTCCCGCCACAGCATTACACGACATGGTCGGATTCATTTCTTCCTCTTCTAGGGGTGGTTCCCGGTGTATATCCTCTTTGTTCATTTTCTTCTTCTTCACAATCTATGTAAAATAATTTCTTCTCAAAGACACTTATGACCTTTTGTTGTATTTGCTATCACAACCGTAGCAAAGCCCTTTTGCTCTTTTTTCTTCCAATTGTGGTGTCAACCTTGTAGGTCATGTGGAAATCTAGGTGTAGCAACACTTCCTTCTTTATAGAATTATGCAGGGCTTCCTTGTCGCCATAATTTTACATTCAACTTTTCTTGCCAACCCTAATGCCTTCTCCAATGAATCGTGTTCCAAAACGCGAACTTCATGTTGGATGCTGCAGGTTATCCTTTAAAGTGCCTAGGAAGAGATCAACCTCGTGTTCTTCTCGTAAGACTGCCACCTCTTATATTCAATTCTTTTGGAAGTCCCTCAATGTGTTGCCCCACTAAACCCTTTTGTTTGAGATTTATCAATTGGGTAAAGAAGGTGTTGCTCTTTGTATCCTCATAATGTGCTATCATTTCCTCCGTAAAAATTGACCAAGTGACAATTTTTCTTTACTGAGCAAAGCCATTGATACCATACAAATGTATTTTGTTCTAAATGTAAAGTTGCAATGCGTACCTTTGCGTGTTTTGCACGTTATGGAGATCAAAATATTTCTCCATCTCTGTAGTATCCATGTTACAGATCCTTTCCATCAAACTTCCTCATATCCATTTTTGAATATGGTGGTTCTTTCCGCCAACATTCTAGTTTATGGAATCATGATTAACATTTATTTCCTGTTCTCATCAGAGGTTCTTCTCCTATATTTCCAATGCATTAGGAACTTATCGGTTTTAAGCTTGTCATCAAGCCTTCCATGTATGCTTTTAGATCATTCTTCATGTCATCCATCTTAGCTTCCATGCCGACTTCCATTCCATCCATCTTAGCTTCCAAACCATTCATACATCTTAGTTTCCACGCTTTCTTCAAAACTTCCATTTCATTTTTTGTTGTTCTTCGCAGAGCGAAATTTGTTGCATTTGCTCTTGTAATTTTGACATGTCATGTTGCCATTCTTCATCTTCATGAGTAATAGTAGAGCCTTCAAAAGGATTAATGGGTGTTGAATTCTTTTTAGGGGCCATTTCGTACCCAATATTGATATCTATTCTACAATAGGCCCTTGCAATCAATTCAACTTTGATTATTCAAACAAGACTTATGCAATTCGGAAAAAAAAATACACACCTTTTACTACCTTTGAGGAGCTCGATATTGAAATTGTATTATCTTCTCGTGCTTGAAAATCTTCGATATCTGGAAATTCAGCCCTGTAGTAGCCCTCTCAAGCTTCTTTCAAATGCCACATGTCTGACTTGATTTTGATGCTCCAAGACAAAGGTGTCCAATCTCCCACAATGACCTAATTTTGGACCGGTTCAAGAGGAGCGAATTTGTACGACTTTCCACGTGTCACTGTTTTTGTCCTTTGTCTCTAAAATTACAGCGAAGAAACTACAGGCTGTGTACTTGTGACCACTTTTGACGGCACTCCAATCCAATTCTCAGAGAGAGAGTTATTGAACTTTTCCCACGATCACTCCTTTGAGATGAAATTCAGAGCCTCAAAAAAGCACTACCTTCCACAGACTATATCTCCAAAAATATTGTGAACCAAGTTCTGAAATTTTTTGACGAATGTCCTCAAGATTTCAGCTTCGCACCATCCGAATTTCAGACTCTGAACTTTCTACAAAAAATTCTATAGTGCAAATGCCACGATGACCTGTTTATGAGCCCGAAACAATACCTAACTTCCACAGATGATATCTCTCAATATTGCGAACCAAGATCTGAAATATTTAGACAACCTTCCTCAAGATTTCAAGCCAGACCTAAAAATTTCAGCTTCTCGAAGCTTCGTAGAAAACAAGTTATAGCGAACATGCCATACGATGACTCCGTTTGGAGCAAACAAACCCTAGAATCCCAAACCTCTCGATACCAAATGTTGTGTAACCAACTCAAAAAGAGAAGAAAAGAGATATAAACGCCTTAGAAATGAGCCACTTCGAGGGGGAAACCTCCAATACATTACATAAATGAACAATTCTTGATGATACAATTCACAAAACCTCCTTTCTATATATAGGAGTCCATGGGGCCATAATGTAATCCTAGTGGGCCACAATGTAATCCTAGCCGACCTGCTAACAATAATTTAAGGCAATAATAACAAAATGTGGGGGTTACAAGGGTACAATAATAACAATAAGGGGTTTACACTAACAATAATAAGGGGCTATACTAGTGATATAGGGACCTAACAACCGTAATTCATACCATCATTATAATAACAAATACAACATCAAAGACTGTTTCTCAATACTTCTATATCGTACCCTGCATCCTGTTATTATTCTTAGCTAAGCTTAATCTGCTTATCATTTATCTTTCTCGTACTACATAAGAGATATTGACAATAAGAATAGATTTAATTTTCATTATCACATTATTCTATCCTAATATGATAACAGGAGAAAGTAGTACTACGTACAAATTTTCTTTTTCTGATTCTAGTATATACATACATATATATTTATTTACCTTTATAAATAAAATAGTATTCTATACAACTGTAACAATGTAAACATATTTTCGAAACAATAATATCCTGCTTAAATTTCACATCATACTTATTTGTATTAATTATTTTCAAGCTGTGGTCCTCCCAACCATTCAAGGGAGGCTATTACGTCCTCCACTTTCCCCCTAGCTCCAGAATCTGGACAGTGCCACGGGTTAACAGTGGAATAGTTCCTTTTTCTGCTATGACCTCTGGATGGCCTATCCAGTCAGATTCAGAAAATATGGTTTTACAAGGGTTGCTATGAGTTATTTTCAACTAATCCCAACCAGCTCTAGAAAATACTCCCCTTTACCATTATGCACACAACCCCTACTCCTCCTCTGGGTTCATCTTTATCCACAGAGGAGTAGGTAACTGTCTTTCCAACTACCCCCAACCACCTCCTATTCTTGGAAACATTTTCACCATCAGCTTAAAATATTTTCTTTCCATTAATTAGTTCCTCCTAATTTAATATTTCAGCAAAATAATTTGTTTTATAAACAGTAATAATTTAATTCTTCCTTGCCAGAAAATAAAATAAACAAATTTTCTTTAACTAGTTAACACTAGTTAACTTTAATGAGGTTTTCACAATCATTCCTCACCCCTTACGAAGTAATGGTCCCCATTGTGTTAAGTTCCTCTACGAGATGAGGAAACTTCTACTAAACTTGGTCCCTGGTGAACCACTTGCCTTGGTGCAGGAGTTGGCCAGCTTTAACAACCCGATACAGTTGGATCTTCCGTTGGTGAGTGTTATTGATTTGCATGTCCATGATACAATCTTTGGTGGCCTATTCCATGCAATCTGTGTTTAACTCTTTTGGTGTGAATTCTTCTGCAATGTGAGAGGTTTCCAGTAGAGGTGGGAAGTAGGGACGAAGGCGGTCTACATTGAATACTGGGTGCAGACCAAGGAATGGTGGAATACTGAGCTTGAAGGCATTGTTCCTTACAACCTTAGTGATGGTGTATGACCCATATCAGAGTGGGTGAAGCTTGCGGTGGGGTCTAGTGAGGCGCTCCTTCTGCAAATGTAGCCACGATTTGTCTCCCGCCTAGAAGTTGTGTGGCACTCGATATTGATCATGTCATTTATTGTACTTGGCATCAACTCTATCCAATATGTCGTGAACCTGTTGGTGGATTTTTTGAATGCGCTCGATGAAGTTTTTCACTTTGTCAGCTTCAGACTGGACATGAGTTGAATCAGCCGGAATAGCTACAAATGGCATGGCTACGTCAATGGGACATAGTGGCTAGAATCCCAAGCCCACCTGAAAGGGGTTGTGGCTAGTTGAGCTGTGGAGAGCCCGATTATAACTGTGTTGTACATAGGGGAGGCTCTCATCCCATGTGTGTGGATGCATTGAATTGTACATGCGCATAATTTGTATAATCATCCTGTTGATGACCTCTTTCTGGCCATCAGTTTGGGGATGTAAAGCTATGGACTTAGTGAGCTTGGTGTTCAACATTGACCAGACACTGGACCAAAATGTACTGAGGAACCTGCTGTCGTGATCTGATATGATAGACTGTGGGATCCCAAAGTGAACCCAAACTCATTCAAAGAAGAGTTTAGCAGTGGCTTCCGCTGTGATATTCTTCTTGTAGGCCTCCATAATGGCCATCTTTAAGAATTTGTCGACGACCAAAAAAACATAGTCGTTTCCATGCTTAGTAGAAGGAAAACCTAACATGTAATCCATGGAGATGGATTCCAAGGTCGACTAGGGGTAGGTAGCAGATTATAGAGCCCTTGCTTCTTGATGGTCGGTTTGGAAATGACGCAAGCAATGCAGGATCTGATGTAATTCCCGACATCCTGTCGAAGGTTCGGCCAATAGAAATACTTTTGCAGTACTGCCACTATTTTCTTGAACCCAAAATGCCCAGTGACTCGACTGTAGTGCGCTTCCCATATCATCTTGGCACGCTTTCTTGAAGGAAAAAAAATGTGTCCCGGGTGACATAACAGTGCATCTTGGAGGTGAAAATTTGGAACTTGCGTACCCCCCAAGAGTGCCTTGTATGTGTGGATGAATTCTGGATCGCTCTTGTAGAGAAGCGGCCAATCAGAAGTCTCGTGCCCACAAGAGTTGAGGACTGTGGTTATGGCCACGATCGGTGGTCAGCTAAGGTAGTCAGCAACATTATTGGTGCTACCCTTCTTATACTTGATGTTCAAATGAAATTGTTGTAGATATGTGGACCACTTCTGATGGAAATCATTATGCAAATTTCCTTGTGTCTGTATGAACTACAGGGGTCGGTGGTCTGTGTGGATGATTGTTTCCTTATCCAAAATATAATTCTTCCATTGTCGCCAAGCCTGCACAATGGAATACATTTCTTTGTCATAAGTGGGATACTTGCGAACTATGTCAAACAATTTCTCACTGTGATATGCAACTGGATGCCCCTGTTGAGTAAGAACTTCCCCAATAGCATAGTCATAGGAATCTGTCTTGATCTCAAATGGTTGTTGCAAGTCTAGTAATGTGAGCACTGGGGCAGAACAGAGGCAATGTTTCAATTCTAGGAACACCTTCTATTGAGATTTCGACAAAAATAATTTTTCTTTCACTCCTCCCTTGGTGACTTGACTCAAGGGCAAAGTGATCTGAGAGAATCCCAACACGAACCTGCGGTAGAAATTAGCAAGACCTAAAAAGCTGTGAAACTCTGTTAGAGTGGTTGGTGCTGGCCAATATTGAATAACTTGGATCTTGGCTGGATCCACATGGAGCCCCCTTTCATCAATAATGTATCTCGGATATTGAACTTGGGTCATGCCAAAAGTGCACTTCTTCAAATTGGCTCACAACTTGTGTTGCCATAGTGTTTGGAGGACTTCTCGGATGTGGTGGAGGTGCTCTTCCCAAGTCTGGATGAAGATCAGAATGTCATCCAAGTACACCACTACAAAAGAGTTGGTGAATGAATGCAAGATGTCTTCCATCAACCTCATGAATGTTTCAGGAGCATTCATCAACCCGAAAGGCATGAAGAGCCATTCAAAAAGGCCCTCCTTGGCTTTGAAGGCAGTCTTCTACACATCACAGGGTTCGATTGGTACCTGGTGATACACAAACTTCAATTCTATATTGCTAAAATATTTTTCCCCTTTGAGTTGGTCCAGAAGGTCATCAATCTGTGGGATCGGGTACCTATTCGGGACAGTGATCTTGTTTAGTGTCCGATAATCAATACAGAGTCTCCAATTCCCATCCTTCTTCTGTACCAACATGATCGGGCTCCCACAGGGTGATGAACTTGGCCGGATGTGACCTTTCTGTAGTAGTTCCTAAATCTGCCTCTTGATTTCATCATTCTCTAGAATAGAGCGCCTATAGATCGTTTCATTGGGTATCGATGCACCTGGGGTCAGGTCAATGGGGTGCTTGACCTGCGGGTGAGGTGAAGATGTCCCCGTACTCCTCCACAACCTTGTCCATTTGTTTTTTTCATGCAGAGGAGAAATGTTTGGAGGTCGTGGCCACAATATTATTCTTGCCCTGGGGTTAGATCATCAGGAAAAAAAATTTCCTGGTTTGGGAAATGAGCTTACTGCATTGCTTTGTAGTAACCAAAGAGATAGTGGGAGGCAGTGGTACCTCTGGTATCCTGTACAACTTATTTCCCAAAGTAACAATAACGCCGTGAGGTCGGGACTCATACACAACATGTCGCTTCAACAAGTATGGTTGGCCTAACAATACATCATAAAAATCAATAGGAGCAATGTCATATAATACCTCATCCGTGAAGGGCTTGATGCAATAGGGAAGGCGACACTGCTGGCTGGTGCGGAGATCCGGTCCGTGGTGAAGCCACTCAGTGGTGTATTGTTGTGGGTGCACTGTGGTTGGCAAGCCCAATTGCTTCACGACATCTATTTAAATGAGGTTCTTTTGGATCCCATTTTCGACAATGAACTGTAGCAGGGAACCCTTTACCCACAACAGGGTGTGGAAGAGACGCTCTGCCTCCTCTAGATCTTCTAGTTCCTCCTTCTGGATCTTCGTAGTGGTAACAGTGGCGTTGGGCTCCACATCAATAATATGCTTCCCTTTTTCACTCCCCTTGTCAGGTTCTGATTCAGAGTCAGAGCATGCATCTGATTCAGAAGCCCTCATCTCGGCCACCAACGACTGCTTGGCCCAACTCTCATTTGTGGCATGAGTGGAGCTCTTATGGAGCTCACACCACTTTCCCATGTCCTTCTTTGGCTTCACGGTGTTGTTCTTTGCTTGTGGCTTTGGCAGGTTGTCTTGGGCCGCCATGCCTTGGCCTTGTCCTTTGGTTTGTGGTTTGGGGGCACCTTTCCCTTGCTTTTGATTCACAGATCCAAAGTCTCGCTTCTTCTGTTTGAATTTCTGCTCCATCTTGGCAGCATACCGGTATGCCGTACCAAGTAAGGAAATGTTGAGGAACTCCATTTCCTCCTGAATGTATCTGTGCAGAAAACCGTGATACTTTAGCACCAAATGTTTCTCCGAATATTTATTACCCAACTTTGTGCATAGGGTATGGAACAGATTCGTTAGCTCATGCACATATTGATCCCTTTGTTGCCGCAACGTGGTCCATTGTATGTACTTGTCCTCGTAGCTCCCCATGGGATAGTATTGTTCCTTGATGGCATCTCGGAAAGAATTCCAAGTGGGTATGGCTAAGAACAGAGAGGAATATATCTCGTCCTTTTTCTCACAGTAGGTTTCCCACCAGTCCTTGACATGGGGGGTAGCTTTGAGGCGTGCAAAACTAATCTTCTTCTGGTCGGAAAAGTAATAAACCGAGAAATATCCTTCTAATAGATTCAACCATCTATCTACAACATCTGCATATTCTTGACCCTCAAATATGGGAATGTCAAATTTTTCTTGTACCTTAAATGGAGTCACGCCTCCAGAGTGGCTGCTAGATGCAGATGCGCCGCTGGTGGGCAGTCATTGAAGGATCTGGGAAAAGTTATCCATCATCGCGTTCCTTTGTTTTTCGAGGGCCTCCTCAAGCAATATTTTGATAGGATCTCCTACTCCATCATATTTATTTTCCTCCCCATGGGCATCCATCAGGGTTTGCGAGGCTGATCTTGTAAAGGTTCCACCAGATCGAGCCCTGACTCCTTATACCCTGACCTTCTTGGGGACATGCAAAGAAGGATCGAGAAAAAGAAGATTGATCTGATACCACTGATCTGGATTTATGCAAGAATGAAATAGAATACACATATAACCATAAATACAAAGATGCAGCGGAAATAACACTTCATTTCATTAATATCAAAGAACTGAAAGTTGCATACAGACAGAATGGAAATAAACTAGCTAGGGTGCTGGTAGCGAATCTCTGAGAAGATATGTGGCGGGTACAGACCTCTGAAATGTGTTGCAATGAGGCTCGAGGGCCTATTTATTATTGAGAAAAAAATGAAGAACTCTAAATGTCCAAAAACCTAACCCTAGGAGATGAAGCGCCAAAACTATGGGCCATGTTTGGGTAAATTGGTGTTTCAACTTCCCATGGACATAACTTTAGCATACGATCTCCATTTGACGCGAATGGCACATCGTTAGAAATATCTATTTGAGGAATATATTTTTTTTTATAAATATCAATACAATAACATAATCATATTTGCTAGACAAACGATGCCCAAAAAACGTCGTTTAGGGCCTCAAAATAGCTCCGGAAGTTCAGGACCCGAAAAAATGCTAAAAATAGTAAGTTGTGCCGAAACTGAAAAAATGAAAGAGACAATGGTGGGGCCCCAAGTGGAAAAGGTGGGTGGCCACTAATATCCACCTGGATCACCCAATATTGTGATCACATGACTTTCAAAACCGCAACATCAAACATTACATCGGCGGTTGCAACAAATGTTTGTCCCGGAGGTTTTGGTGGATGAGGTCACATGTTATCCGCGCAGTTAACAGTTATGCTGGTAGTTTAGGCTCAAAGTCATTGTTAAATTGCTATGATTGTCAGATGGGCATAGTTTAATGGCAACTAATGCCAAATTTTTCGGAACCCTTAAGACTCCGAGTTCCATGCCATGCGGAGTTTCAAAATAGTTAAGCCGCGGAGTTAAAGGCGGGGGATCGGTGTGTGACCACCCCGCCCAAACCATTTGATATTAATGAAAATGGTCCTATCTGGTGGAACTGCAGATGCGCATTAAAAGTTAGGGATTTTTCTATTTTTAGCAACAGTTAAGTGCAGTATCCACTTTTGGCGAAGCTTTTCTAGATGATATTGGGAAAAATGCATTGGGAGGTCAATTTTTGACATATTTGGGTGAAACAAGAGTCTACCTAGACTAAATTGAGCATTTTGGAGCCACTGGTGTAGAGAAAAAAACCATTAGAGTCTTGTAAACACATTTATTTTGCAATTTTGAGAATAATGACAAAGTGCGACATGCCATTGGGAGTTGGACCAGCAGATGTGGCCCAGGAGTGGTGAATTGCTTCATCATGCCTATTGTGTAAAACTTATGTGTGATTTTTATTCTCTGTTATACACTGCTATATAGTGTTATTTAGGCTTATTTTCATGCTTAAAGTTCACAAATTCATCTATGTTCATGATTAAAACACTCATTCCTTAATCAAACAAATGGAGACAAATTGTACATGTTTTTAATATTGAAAGGATACTTAGCTGTTGAGGAGGTAAATCCCCTCTGTGGACAGAGGTGATCCCTACTAGCCCAGCAGGGGTCTAGCAACAATCATCAAATGCTACAGCGCAAGTTCCTAATTGCGAATAAATAGACCAACGATGGAGGCCTACCTGGAGTCCAGTGCTATGATTCGTAGAAGAGAAAGCGTTCCCGTTCCTCAGCCTCGGTAGATCCCGATCCCCACGATCTCCGTAAATGTACACCTGCACATGCAAGAAACAACACGAATACAAGCATAAAATCCAAAATGCGCAACTATATATCAGTCAGAAAGGATATAACTCATCGTTAACATAAGTGAAAAACAGAGTGGAACCATAACCGGTAGTCATTCATTAATAAGCAATCGAAAGAGAGTACAACCAATGTTCTGACGCCGCGGTCTCCTTCGAAAGGGTCCCCAGTCGTTCACGTCTCGCAAAGCTCACCAGGGAAAGGGCAAGCCTCTCTAGAGTCTCTCGACGATAGTCTCCTTACTTGAGTCAGCCTTAAGGGAAGAAAGAGGGCTCTTACAGCACAAAGGCTCTTGGGAATTTGGAGATTCAAAGCTTAGGCCCTTCAAGACTAGCTTGCAATGGCAATGAGCAAGCTTTTATAGATGGAGGAAGGGGAGTTGGGATCCCTATAATTTTGGGATTGGCCCTATCATCAAGGAAGGTTCTATGAGAGGTGGCAAACCACTTCCCTTCCATGGAACTCCCGTAGCCAAACCTCCCAACTCAAGATAGGCAATGGTTTCTGAGTTTGTTAGGATGAAACTTCCACCATCTTATTTTAAAAAACACTCCTTAAATTGGCTGGCGCGACTGCGACTCTGGGACAGAGCGCCAGTTGGCGCGGCCTCTTTGTAGGATTTTCCTCATTGGCGCGAGTGATGAACTGGCTACCTGCGCCAATGCAAAAAGGGATGTTTTTATGGTTTTTTGCAAGGAGATGTCTTTAGGGAAATTGAAGCTCATGTTTAGAGGAATGAAATGATAATGGTTTCAAGGCATGGCATTGCTCACAGGTCACATAATGGGTCCTCCAATGTGCGGGACAGGGAACGGTAAGGACGGTGACAAATTACTGTGTAACATTAGCACAACAAACTAATACACTCCTTTCAGATCAAGAGACAACAAATTATTTAGCATGAAATCAAGAAGCAAGGTTAGTATGGGTGAACAGGGATAAAGACTCAACTGTGAGTCTTTCATGTCAAAAAAAAATAGCAATCAAGTCATACCCAGGTTCCCTTAAGTTTAGTTTGTTGGTGTTGGGGTTCGCATGTTTTGGCCAGATTGGCAAGACCAAAAGATGAGACAACATCAAACCACTTTGGGACCTCAGGATCTATCCCTCCTGGATCCAGAGAGGGATCTCCCCATAAAACAAAGAATGATATATCTTGAAACTCAAAATGAGATGTTAGGCTAGGTATGAAGCACAAAGGGGGGTTTAAAATAATTTGGTTGGTTGGTTGCTGGGTTGGTCATAAGATCATAAACTGAGAAGGTAATGGAAGGAAAGGATCAAAGCAGTAGGAAGTTTTGGTAAAAGAGGATAGGTCAAGAAAGTGCCATCCATTGGGCTATGGAGTCATGAAAGGGAATTACTTGCAAACCACTAGCCAAGGCTTCCAGAGGGCAAGTCATCTATACTAAAGGATATTTTAGATAGATGGTGGGATGGAACATTAAGGATTCAAAGTGAGAGAAGGAAAGAAACCTAATTTCTATCTATAGATCAGGTCAGAGGTCATTTAACTCCAGACCTGCTTGGACATACTCATAGGCAACTCTCAATTGGGGAACAAAGGGGCAACTTATAGATCAGACCAGAAGTCATTTAACTCTAGGTCTGCTTTAGCATGCTCCAAGGGAAAAACAGAGATAAGTTTTAACAGAGCCAGGGTCTAAATATCAGAGAAGGACTTTGAACCTTCAATGCTTTGACACCAGCAAGAGATCTTAGAAAGGCCAGCTGGTCGCACAAGGACCCTAATGGACAGGGCTAACTCTAATCCCTAGTATCCCAAATCTTCCAGCTTAAACCCAACAAGAACCACTAAGAAGCAAACCCCAAATTCACACATCATCTAGCATGAAATAACATCTGCTACACTGGTTAAACCACGGGAGTCTACGCTTAGTTTCACTATCATCAGAAAACATTAAAGGCAGGGAGAGCGGAGACATAGGGTACCTAACAAGGGTAAATCCTATGCCATATTTCTGATGCGTGCCAGAAGAAATGAACAACATGTAATGTAAATAAACGATGCAAAAAGATAAACATCACCCGTAGTAATAGACCAGGATCCAATGAAATTTGCTTGATTAATTTATGCAAAACCAGTCACATACACTGAGCTCAACGGCTAATACAGTCAGAACTCTCTCCTCCCAGCCTACTACATAACAACTACTCTGCTACTCCCTCCCAAGACTATTCTAACAGTAAAAATGAATCGCTCTAACAGCAATGGCAACAACCGAACAACAACCACTACAATGTGTTCTTCGAGGATTCTTATAGGAGAATGAACAATAGCGGGAGTAGATGTTCATTTAATTTGATTCATTAAGATAGAATGGCGGAAGAGGCCACACCCATACTGCTTAACAACCTTGCATTGTACTCTGTAGTATGGTTTAGAGATCTCTGTCAGGTTGATATTGACCTCTGATGTTTCTTTGGAGTCCTTTTGGCAGTTTGGAACTTTGCGCTGCCTTCTGGGATAAGTGAACTGGGTGGAAAATCTGCAGGGTCTCCATGCTTCATAACTGCTGTCTGACAGTCGTAGAAACTTCTGTCAGTGTATTCATCTATTTAAGGCCTCAAGGAGGCATGGAGAACACTGTTTGAAGGTGTCTTTCTAGAGAAAAATGTTCTGCTGATGTCAAAACACAGATATGACTTGTTTCGTGTGCATTTGGTCTTCACACTGCGCTCTTATCCTTTGATCACGAGATTAAGCCTTAATTACTCAATCATAAGAATTAACCCCCTTTAATCCTTGCTACTGATACACTGGTATTTGCTGCGGCGGGCATCTCTGTATTTTGAATCGCAGTGACTGCGATTATGATAAACAGAGCGAAGTACCACTCTGGTGAAAACCCTACACAGTGAAATAAATCAATTATAAAATCCAGGGTGGTGGCGGGAGAATGCTTTGGAGGCCTGCGGAATGGTGGCGTAATGGTGGAGAACAAGCAAAGAAAGAATGTTTAGTGTAAAGCCCAGAGTCTTAAGGTTCGGGCGATTTACAAAGAGATGAATGAGAAACGAATGAAATGGAGACCATGATGTGGGACCTAGCATGAGCGGAGGGCGAATTACTGTGGGCCGTTGGATCTCAGGAGGAGATCAATGGCAGGGATTAAAGAATGAAATCATGGGAAAGGTCTGAAGAATGAAATTAGATGGGGAAGCGATGAAATGTGGGTTGTCGATCTCGGATCAAACAGACGATCACGATGGATCAGAAGATCGCAATCGGGGGAGGCGGAGGGTGACACATTTAAGAAGTTTCGATTGGAAAAGGAGCGATTCAACACCAACCGTTGGATCGCGAAGGGGATCGACAGTGGAGATTAAATCAGCGAGGGGAGAGATGGAGGTATAGAAGTAGAGTGGGAGAAATGAGGGTCGTTGGATCTAAGGGAACGAAGGGTGGGAACGTAATCGGGGATCGGCAATCAGCATAACAAAAAAGGCACTTTACAACATTTCCGATTGGCGATGGGGTTGCGATGTGATTACTGCCTGACCGTTGGATCTGAAGCCAGATCGACAGCCCACGCTCAATCGGAGGGATGAAAGGAGAGGAGCGAAAAGCGCGGTGCGATTGAACGACCGCCGTCCGATCCGGAGATAGATCGATGGCTCACACACAATCGAAGGAGTGGATGGATAGGGGTGATGGGTGCACTGCGATTAGCGCTGGGCCATCGGTTCTCAAGAGATCGATGGCTCAGATCGCGATGGGCCATTATAACAATATTTCAAACACATTGGAAGTTTTTTAAGGACCAACAGGAAAACTGCTCCTGACCGATCTTTCGATGCGATAAGCGCTCAAGGGCCTAGCACCTGGTCTTGATGCCCGGGCATATGGGGAAGTGGTTTGAGGGGGCTGGCTGAAAGGGGCTTAACATGCATATGTCGAATGGATGATTTTAAGCCAAAAGAGCGTTTTTTAAGGCTTAAAAGAGGTTTCGATAGAAGGAATAAAGAGTGTTTAAGGCTGAATAAAGGTATTATAAGGCTTAAAAGGGGAGTTAGGGTGATTTAAGGGGTTAATGAGGAATTAAGGGAGGGGAAAAAAGGTGAAGAAACATAGGTTTAAAAGGGATGAAATAAGGGGGGGAAAAGGCCTTTTGGGGAATTTTTTCACAAACAGAGAGGCTTTTTAATTAGAAACAACAGTGAGGATTTATCAAAGGAAAAAGGCACAAGGAGGCTTCAAGGATGATGCATTCTCAAGGGAAATGCATGCCTTGAAGACTCAAACAACATTTTAGCCCCCGATTTGCTTGTCAAAAAATTTATAGGGGGCTAACAGTGGCTCCACATGGGGATGGCTTCTTCTTGAAGGAGTCAAGAATTCAAATAGTGATCTTTGGTGTAGCCCAGATGCTTGGTACTTGACACACCCATTTTATTTCTTGGATCAGCTGCCACAAATCATGAAGACATTATATTAGCAATAAACATTCTCCCAAACAACTACCTACCCATACTAAGTCCTAGCATTTTTTCCTTTGGGTGCATTTGGACTTGTAGACCCTTTACATCATCGATTTTTTACAAGTAGTAAAATAAAACTATGCTACTTCTACCCTTATTACTCCATGAGACCAAATTAAACTGTTGGTCTCATAGTTTCTCTACCTAAATTATATCCGCTAGGATTAAACTATCTAGCAGATTTCTTCACTCAATTCTAAGACAGAAATTGAAAAAAAGTCAAGCCAGGATTAGACTGTCTGGCTTGCTAGACTTTGCAAAAATTAAAAAAAATAACTACATGCTCACACACTGAGCTTTATTGAGATTTCCTACCTACTCTACCCTACTTGGAACTCTCTGATGCTTTAGGTGATACAATGATACCAGTGCAGCCAGTCAAGCAGTAACAAAAAGGGATAGAAGCACTGATTGCTTGCAGCCAGTCAAATTAAACTATTGCGAAGGATCAATGCTGGAGAATTTGAGCTAATCAGGGCCTCCATGTACTCTGCCACAGGATCAATAAAGATATGATGTGCACTTTCTTCCTTTAGGCCTGCCATGACTAGTAGGCTGTCTTTATCCTGGGCCACTTTGATTTCTGCATCTTCCACTGCATCTTCAGAGTGGCTCTTGAAAGCCCGATCATCTTCTTCTTGCACGTCTAAAGGCAATGGAATCTCTTCTTTTTTAGGGGGCTGGAGACTTTCCAAAAAGGCTCTTGGGTCTTTGAACTGATATGATTTTTCTTGTGAGTTCATAAGTTCGATCTTAGCTTCATATATTTCAACCACCAATTCTAAGAAATTTTTCCTAAGCACGGGTTTATATTTTGAGCTGAGAAGAATAGCCCCTGGAAGGTCCTCCACCTCCAGCTCTGCCAAGTCACTTGACATTATATCATGACACTCTGCTATGAAACTTGGATGCATTTTTCCAAACTTCTCATAGTCTTCCATTACTGAAGTGACTTGGTCTTTAGCATGGTTGATGTTGTACTGCGACATGGTCTCCTAGTGGAGTCTCATGAAACCAAGATAATCAACGGCCTACTGATCATCGGTGGAGTCTTTTATCATTTAGGAACTATGGAGTCGCCAGGTGGAGGATTTACAATTTTACCGTCCACCACAGTGATTTACCAAATCAGGCTGATTGGTCTCGTCCCCAGCGGAGTCGCCATTATGTTGGGGTTCCCATGTTTTGGCCAGATTGGAAAGACCAAAAGATGAGACAACATCAAACCACTTTGGGACCTCGGGATCTACCCCTCTTGGATCCAGAGAGGGATCTCTCCATAAAACAAAGAATGATATATCTTGAAACTCAAAATGAGATGTTAGGCTAGGTATGAAGCACAAAGGGGGGTTTAAAATAATTTGGTTGGTTGGTTGTTGGGTTGGTCATGATATCATAGACTGAGAAGGTAATGGAAGGAAAGGAGCAAAGCAGTAGGACGTTTCGATAAAAGAGGGTAGGTCAAGAAAGTGTCATCCATTGGTCTATGGAGTCATGAAAGGGAATTACTTGAAAACCACTAACCAAGGCTTTCAGAGGGCAAGTCATCTATACTAAAGGATCTTTTAGATAGATGGTGGGATGGAACATTAAGGATTGAAAGTGAGAGAAGGAAAGCAACCCAGTTTCTGTCTATAGATTAGGTCAGAGGTCATTGATAAGCTTGGACATACTCATAGGCAACTCTCAATGGGGGAACAAAGGGGCAGCTTATAGATCGGACCAGAGGTCATTTAACTCCAGGTCTGCTTTAGCATGCTCCAAGGGAAAAATAGAGATAAGTTTTAACAGAGCCAGGGTCTAAAGATCAGAGAAGGAATTTGAACCTTCAATGCTTTGACACCAGCAAGAGATCTTAGAAAGGCCAGCTAGTCACACAAGGACCCTAGTGGACAGGGCTAACTCTAATCCCTAGTATCCCAAAATCTTCCAGCTTAAACCCAAAAATAACCACTATGAAGCAAACCCCGAATTCACACATCAGCTAGCAGGAAATAACATCTGCTACACTAGTTAAACCACGACAGTCTGCTCTTAGTTTCACTATCAGCAGAAAACATTAAAGGTAGGGAGAGCAGAGACATAGGGTACCTAACAAGGGTAAATCCTATGCCAGATTTCTGATGCATGCTAGAAGAAATGAACAGCATGTAATGTAAATAAATGATGCAAAAAGAGAAACATCACCCGTAGTAATAGACCAGGATCCAATGAAATTTGCTTGATTAATTTATGCAAAACCAGTCACATACACTGAGCTCAATGGCTAATACAGTCAGAACTCTCTCCTCCCAGCCTACTACATAACAAATACTCTGCTACTCCCTCCCAATACTGTTCTAACAATAAAAATGAATCCCTCTAACGGAAACGGCAACAACCGAACAACAACCACTACAATGTGTTCTTCAAGGATTATTATAGGAGAATGAGCAATAGCGGGAGTAGATGTTCATTTAATTTGATTCATTAAGACAGAATGGCAGAAGCGTCCATGCCCATACTACTTAATAACCTTGCGTTGTACTCTGTAGTATGGTTCAGAGATCTTTGTCAGGTCGATATTGACCTTTGATGTTTCTTTGGAGTCCTTTTGGCGGTTTGGAACTCTACGCTGCCTTCTGGAATAAGTGAACTGGGTGGAAAATCTGCAGGGTGTCCATGCTTCATAACTATTGTCTGATAGTCATAGAAACTTCTGTTAGTGTATTCATGTATTTAAGGCCTCGAGGAGGCATGGAGAACACTGTCCGAAGGTGTCTTTCTGGAGAAAAATGTTCTGCTGATGTCAAAACATAGATATGACTTGTTTCGTGTGCATTTGGTCTTCACACTGCGCTCTTATCCTTTGATCATGGGATTAAGCATTAATTAATCAATCATAAGCATTAACCCCCTTTAATCCTTACTGCTGATACACTGGTCTTTGCTGTGGCGGGCTTCTATGTATTTTGAATTGGAGTGACTGCGATTATGATAAATAGAGCGAAGTACCACTCTGGCAAAAACCCTGTACGATGGAATAAATCAATTATAAAATCCAGGGTGGTGGCAGGAGAATGCTTTGGAGGCCTACGGAATGGTGGCATAATGGTGGAGAACAAGCGGAGAAAGAATTTTTAGTGTAAATCCCAGAGTCTTAAGGTTTGGGCGATTTACAAAGAGATGAATGAGAAACGAATGAAACAGAGACCATGATGTGGGACCCAGCATGAGCAGAGGGCGATTGACTGTGGGCCATTGGATCTCAGGAGGAGATCAATGGCGGGGATTAAAGGATGAAATCATGGGAAAGGTCTGAAGAATGAAATTAGATGGGGAAGTGATGAAATGTGGGCTGTCGATCTCGAATCAAACAGAGGGTCACGATGGAATCGAAAGATCGCAATCGGGGGAGGTGGAGGGTGAAACATTTAAGAAGCTTCGATTGGTGATCAACGATCAAGCGCCAATCGTTGGATCACGAAGGGAATCAACGATGGAGATTAAATCAGAGGGGGGAGAGATGGAGGTATAGAAGCAGAGCGGGAGAAATGAGGGCCGTCAGATCTAATGGAACGAATGGCGGGGACGTGATTGGGGATCGGCAATTGGCATAAAACAAAAGGCGCTTTACAAAATTTTCAATTGGTGATGGGGTTGCGATGCGATTAGCGCCCGTCCGTTGGATCTGAAGCCAGATCGATGGCCCACGCTCAATTGGAGGGATGAAAGGAGAGGAGCGAAAAGCGTGGTGCGATTGAACGACTGTCGTCCGATCCAGAGACAGATTGACAACTCACACGCAATCAGAGGAGCGGATGGATAGGGGCGACGGGTGCACTGCGATTAGCGCTGGGCCATCGGATCTTAAGAGATTGACGGCTCAGATCGCGGCGGACCATTATAACAATATTTCAATCGCATCGGAAGTTTTTTAAGGACCGAAAGGAAAACTACTCCTGACCGATCTTCCAATGCAATAAGCGCTCAAGGGCCTAGCACCTGGTCTTAGTGCCCAGGCATATGGGGAAGTGGTTTGAGGGGGCTAGCTGAAAGGGGCTTAACCCGCATATGTCAAATGGATGATTTTAAGCCAAAAGAGGGCTTTTTAAGGCTTAAAAGGGGTTTCGATAGAAGGAATAAAGAGTGTTTAAGGCCGAATAAAGGTATTATAAGGCTTAAAAGGGGAGTTAGGGTGATTTAAGGGGTTAAGAGGAATTAAGGGAGGGGAAAAAAGGTGAAGAAACATAGGTTTAAAAGGGATGAAATAAGGGGGGGAAAAGGCCTTTTCGGCAATTTCTTCACAAACAGAGAGGCTTTTTAACTGGAAACAAGAGTGAGGATTTATAAAAGGAAAAAGGCACAAGGAGGCTTCAAGGATGATGCATTTTCAGGGGAAATGCATGCCTTGAAGACTCAAACAACATTTTAGCCCCCTATTTGCTTGTCAAAAAATTTATAGGGGGCTAACAGTTGGAACTGCAGAGGTTACACATGGAGATGATGACCTAGGTTAGGGGAATGGTGCAAGACACCTTTGTTTGAAGGGTACTGTAAGATGGCAGTCTCGAAAAAGGAAACAGGGAATGGAAAAGGACACAGGGGTATCATGGTATTAGTGATAGAAAAATAAGGTCATTTCATTTAGCTAGAAAAAGAAGACTCAAATAAACAATTCGTTTGGTTTAAAATATCAGAAAATGGAAATCACATTAGAATTTCAACATGCTATTTTGCACTGCAAGTTTCAAAAATATAAAAAAGTAGAGGGATTGACCACAAATATCCCTTTGTAGCCTTAAAGGAAGAATTTGCAATATATTATCAACTAGGTGAAGTCATTATAGTCGGTGATTTCAATGCTAGGACTGCAAGTGAGCAAGCTAGAATTCTTTTTTGTAAAGAAGATTGCAACCCTATCTGGCTTACAGAAGAGAGTAATCGTCAGTGGGAAAGAATTTTAGAGGATAAGGAATGTAATATCTTTGGTGAAAAAATTCTTACTCTATGTGGGGATTTTTATTTATTCGTTTGTGATGGTTTGAATAGATGGGAAAAGTCTATTAATTTCACTTGAAATACTTACAATGAAGCAAGTGTAGTATACTATGTAATTTTTTCACATATTTTATGTGAGAAAATGGAGGAAGTTTTGATTTGAGATCAACTTTGGGACTTAAAATCAGATCACAAACAAATTTATTTAAGTTTCTCTTGGACTGGAAAGAAGCAGCTAGTATCAAAAACTCAGTGTGTTCAACAAAAACTTCGAAAGGGTAGAATTCTTTTGAATCCATAAAATTGTAATACATTCAAAATAGTGCTAGAGACACTCTTCGAGAAGGATAAAATCCCATTTCATGACCTGCATAGTCACAATTTGACATATTTAATTCAAAGCGCACTTGCAGAATGCAAAAGTGCAAAAAATAAGAAATTTACAACAAATTTCTTTCCGGTTAATGCTTGGTTTGATGAGGAATGAAAAAAGGCAAGGAGAAAGTGGAAAGAATCAAACAATGATAACATAAATCTCAAATCTTACAAGAAGATATTAAGAAAGAAAAATATCGATTTCATGGTTTTGAGGAGATAAGGACTAATATTTCTTGGGAAAAATAACCCCAAATTATTTTGGAAGGAGATCCAACCGAGAAAGATAAAAAATGAAAAAAATATTATAGCTTCTAAATGGTTTGACTATGCAAGACAACTTTGTAAGCAGGTGCCCAAGGTTGACCCTCCTCCCTTGGTCAACACTGATACAAAACTCTTCACAGTGCAAGAGGTAGAGATGGCTATCAAGAAGTTGGGTGTTAGAAAAGAAAAAGACTTAGCTAGACTCCAAGAAAAGTATCTAAAGTGGGGCTTAAAAATTCGTTCACCTCACATTACAAAAAATTTCAACAACATCATACAATAGGGGTTCCCCATAGATTGGACAACTAGTATGGAAATACCTCTTTTCAAGAGTGGTGACGTCACTAATCCCTTATATTATAGGACCATAATGATAAAACCCTTGTCTGCAAATTTATTTGGAAGCATGTTAGAAAATAAAATTAGCAAGTGGGTAGAAGAAAGAGATAAATGTGCTAAAGGAAAAGAAGGATTTAGACCTAAACATTCCACAATTGATCATGGTATAACTTTAAGGCACATATGTTGGACATGGGATCCCTTCGAAGAAAGCAGTAGAGAAATACTTCAAAGATCGAGTAGCAGAGCACGCAGCGCAGAGTCCATTTTGAGTCTTAGAAGCTTTGGGGTGGGTCAAAGCCCCTTATTATGTAATGTAATGGGAATATTTTATGAACGTTGAACTCTGCCCATGGTTTTCGTCCATGGTATTGTAAATACAAAATCTATATAAGGAGTCTAGATAGAAGTCATACGCAATGAAGTAGAAGTTGATGAGATGCATTTGGATGTAAGATTGTTTTGAGTCAGAGTCTGTGGTTTTGGATTAGAGGAAAGGCTCATGCAGCTGAGTGCGCGGAGACCTTAGGAAGTCTGCAACTGTGTGTGTAGACCCTTGCAATTGGGTGTGCAGGGTGAAAGTTAATGTATGAGAAATATTTGAATATGAATGAAAGACATTTAAGATAGATCTGACTTTCTGTTGATGTGTTTTACTTTACTACTGTTTATGCTTATTGGTGATAAGTAAGGGTTTTGATTTGCATTTGCATAGCGAATTTTGGTTTATGATTATTTATGTTGTTTTATGTATGATTAAGAAATATCGTGTAGTTGGTGGTAAGTTCAACTGATGCATTGAAAAACTCTTGTATAATTGATATATTTGTTATGTGAAGCTCTCTCAAGGAATAAAATCCCTAATTCCACAGTTCACTATCCCTCTAGATGCAGAAATTTGGTTCTAGCATCCCCCTATATTTCCTCAGGTGAGACTTCGGTCTACACAAGAAGATCGTTGTTCAAAGGGTCGGTAATAGTGGGTTTTTTTGGTTCATTCAGCGACATTTCAACCTGGGTATAGGCCCCATCAATCCAAAAAATGGTTTCGTTTCCAGGACCAGAATCTGACTGAGGGATAGTTGGATGTGGACTCCATCTAAGCAAGACATTGAAGATTGGGTAGATCTAAAATAACATGAGTTCGTTGTGAAAGAAAACAGAAGTCCACACATCTCTACTGAACATTGGTTACAGAAGTATATCTATACAGATGAGTATGAGATATTTTTCGCATCGTTTGCTAGCAAGTTGTATGAGTGGATATCAAGACTAGTTGCGCAATTGGGTCATTTAAATAATAGGCTGACTGTGTGGACCTCAAATATGATTCAGAAGTTGAAAAATACTGATAATGAGATCATGAGGGTAGTGCTAATTATTGGTTAAATAGTATATTTGGAGGGTTTATACTGAGTTCGCAATTGAGACTTATGTGTCTTATAGCGAAGTAGAGTGCAAGTTCTTCAAAAGCCCTAAAGGTAAGTACCTGAATTCACTGAAGTTCTAGATTAAAATGATATTATGTTAAAAGGGTATATTATGAATGTGCTCGAATTGATGTTTGAAGAAAGAGAACCTCGTGCTACACGGAGAGGTAAAAGCTTCAGAACAAATTGGGGTACTTACGTTGAAACTGAATATCATCCATTGTTTGGGTCTGAAGAAGGAGAAAGAAAAACTGCTATTGGCCCGAGAAGTCTGTCACTCAGATCTAAAGGTTAGCAAAGCACTGCGGAGATTCCCCAACCTTCCACCCCCATCATCACCCCATCCCATTATGTTCCTCAATCTCCACCTCCACCTCCACCTCCCCCATTCACCATGGCCCAACCCCCAAAGATGCATGTGTTCAAGGGATCAGATGATCCTAAACAATTTTGTTTTTTTGCAGAAGCAATATGGAATTTGAAAAATATTACAGATGAAAACATGAAGAAATCATAGTTGGTTACAGTGCTGAAAGATAGTTAATTTCCCTAGTACATGAAATATGTTACGAAGAATGAAAATGATACATTGGATGAGATGAAGACCACGTTGAACGCTGAATTCAAGAGACCAAAGTCACAATCCCAGTGTATCACATAAATCAAAGAGATTAAGCAGTTGGCTAATGAGACCGTGTGGGAGGTAGATCAGGCATTTAAGACATTTTTGAGCCAAATTAGTTTCAAGATCCCGCATGAACAACATATAGAATGGTTCATTGTTGTGATTTTTTCTCATCTCAGATTTCCATTGTCACAACAGAGCAACTCAGGCTGAAGTGTTGGAGATTGCGATGAATCTTGAACCTTCATCAGTAGCTCCTACAAGAATAGGAGTGCAATTGATTCAGACTCAGTTGGTGAGCTTGCACATGGAGTTATAGGATCTAAAGAAGGGAAATGAGGTTAAATCTGATATAAGGTCGGAAGTCATGTGCATCAAGTGCAAAGCAGAGTGTCACTATAAAGAGCAGTTCCTTATTTATATAGACTATTTTGGCACTGGGATGTCGAGTCCATTGAAACCTGGATTGAGTGACGGGCCAAGTTTAGGTCCCCATGTATGGTGTAGCATATCAGCGAAGTTGCAGGCCAACATTCCACAGATAATTTTCACCAACTGCAAAAATTTTCCCGATTGCCAAAGCAATTGTTCTGCTATTTCTGCAATTTGATGGGACATGATGAAAAACAATGTAAGAGATATGATCTAATGATGCAGAATAGTACTGGTGTATACAAAATGCAGGTAGAAGGTCGCGAAGATTTGGGTTTTTCGATGATGCGATGAGGTTTCCTAGGCCGAGGCGGGGCCTAGGAGGAGGCATTGGTCACGGATGAGGGCAAATCATATGTTACAACTGTGGAAAATCAAGACATTTTGCCAAGGATTGTTAGAATCCTACTGCAACTTCTTGTAAGTATTGTCAAGAATTTCGTCATGAAATATAATATCATCCCATTTTGTTAGCTAAAATGCAGGAGAAGCGCAACAAACAACCTACTCAGAATATACAAATGATGAGGGTTGAACCGCGCTAGGAAGATGCTAGAATTAACATAGTAACGCGCAGTGGTGTGAATACCGGAGGAAACCGTGCGAAAGAAAAGAGGATTGTAATGGAGAAATGGGTAAGGAAAGCTGAAGATAAGAATGTTGGGTTTAATGTGCAACGTGAGAAAGAGACATTCATGGAAGCAAAGAAGAAATTCATGACTTCTAATTCTTTGAGATTAACTGCGCAAAGACAACTATTTCCATTGAGGAAAAATCGTGAGGAGAATACTGAAGGAAAGGAAGTTGATCAGTCTATATTGGAATCCTTATTACAGGCATGTATGAAATTACTAAGGGACCAGAGGGTCGTAGAAGGGTTATAGGAGTTGATAGATAAATGCGCTCACAAGGAAAAGTTGCAACTAGAAAAATGCATAGTAAATAAAGTGTACAAGAACAAGAAAAGAACTGACTGAGAGATGTGGTTGAATGTGCAGGTCAGATACTTTTAGATAGATCAAGTCTTTTTGGATCTAGGATTATATGGCAATGTTATTCCAAAATAGACATGGGAACGAATGGGAAGGCCTAAGCTGCAATGGTCACCAATTCATCTGAGGATGGAAAATCAACAAAAGATCATTCCTATGGGGCAATTGTAGGGGATCAACATAGATATTGAGGGAGAAAGCATGTTAGTCAACTTTGAATTTATTGAGATTGTTTATAATAGAAATCCCTATGCTGCATTGCTGGGATTTTATTGGGCTTATGACATGGATGTTATAATCAACCTGAAGAAAAGGTAGATGATCTTTGAAAATAATGGTACCTGAGTTGTTGTGTGATTAGATCCTTCCAAAGTTGCGCGCTATATAGATCATGTCCATCATGAGTATGGGGGTGCTGAAATTTACCAGATCTATAAGCTTAATGTGTAGGATGAATATTGGATTAATCCCACCACATATCGTATAATATGTTGGGAGCTCGATATTTCGTGTGTTTTAGATTCCGATGAAGATCTGGGGAATTGGAAGAATCTCTTGCATGAATTCACTTCTAAGCGATGTAACAAAGTTACCAAATCTCTTGGATGTGTCCAATCAGAAGTGCGAGACTTGACTTTTTCTGATGGAACAAGGAACGTTGTCTTGTTTCTTGAATAATTTGAGAAAAAGGTGTCTGAGGACTACATATACAAAGCTTTTTGCTTCACATTGAGATCTACTCCAGCCCTGCTGGGATAGGGTCAAGATTTTAGGTACAATTTTGGGCAAAATTTTTTGAAACACATTGTGCGCAGAATTCAAAGGGCTTTGGGCAGGTCAAAAATCCTTAATGATTGTAATGGGTGAAAAGGGAAACCATGAGTATCAAAATATGGTTTAAGAACAAGGTATGAGCATGTCTGAGTCATATAAATATGTAAGAGTTGAGTTGAGTAAGGATATGTTTTTCCTAATGATGAATGTTTTGATCTAAGTTTTGTGCAAGTCTATGATCATTCTGGGTAAAAAGGCTCCTGCTAGCTGTGTGCACAGAGACCTGAGTCCTGAGTTGTGTGCAAGGACCCTGATATTGCGTGCGCAAGTGGAAAGGATTGTACTTAATTGAATTTCTATTAATAAATAATAATATTTGGTGAACTCTATTCCATTGTAATTTCTATATTTATGCATGAATATGTTCATTTAATTAGCTATTGATTACTACAAGTTATAGATCTATTTATGTTCCTAGTTGAATGCGCATTTATCCAATTTAAGTATACATCTTTGTATTTGCGCAAGGGTTGTAATTGTGTTAAATATTTTACAGAAGACCTATCTATGTGATTGCATAAGTTTTATTTCCACTCTGATAAGTTAGATGTGACTGAAATATAATGATTTGTTTTATGCATACCTGTTAAGGGTTTTATCTACAATTAGATCCAAGTTTCTGTGAATTATTTTTCAGGACAATAAGCATTAGATCTAATAAGTAGGGTTAAGTTCCACATCATATTCTCCCTCGGGGTGTGGAAAACCGGTTCCAACACCCCCCCATACTGCTTTGGGTGAGAATTTGGTCTGCGCAAGTAGATCACTTCCGAAAGGGCCAATATTTGGAGGGTTTTGTTAGTTGTGCAAAACAATCTGAACCTGGGTCAAGACCCCTCAAGCCAACAAATGGTTCTATTTCCATGACCGAGATCTATTTGAGGGAATTTTTATGTGTCATCTGATGAAGAATGAACTGCAATATTGGTTGGATAAGAAGGTGTGCAAATTTGCAATCCAATAAAAATGAAACCCTAAGTTTTCTATTGAAGATTGGGAGAAAAGGTATATCTATACAGAGATACATGAAATTTTATTTACTTCCTTTGCAACAAAATTACAAGGGTGGTTATCTCATCTCGTTGATTTTTAGACCTGTGAAAAGGACGACTCGATCACCAGGTGGACTCTTGAGCTAGTTCAACAGTTGGAGAAATCTAGCAACAAAATTACCTACATGGTAGATTATTGGATTGATAGCATTTTGAGTGGGTTTGTGACTGAATTTTCTATTGATACTTTTGTGTCGTATTCTAAATCCGAAAGGAGATTTTTCAAAGGCCATAGAGGTAAGCTTCTGTGCTCATTGAAACTATGGATTAAAATGATTTTATGTGAAAAGGGTATAATTTGAAACCACATTGAGTGATTGTCCCGAAGAGGCTCGTCTAACTCCACATGTAGAGGTCCTAGTAGTTCTACACGCAACAGGAAAACTTATAGAGTAGACCTAGAAGAAGATTGTGTCTAAAGCCCACTCAAAGGTAACTCTAACAGTGACGAGAAGTTTGAAACAAGTAGCTTTGGTGAGTCTATGCACTCAGAATAAGATAACTTGATCATAGTTCAGATCCCATCCACTCCACTTCCAAATTCATCTCACACTAACAATTCATCCACTCCACCTCCACTACCAGAAGTCGATATGAATACTCCCATAGAGATGCATAATTTCAAGGGTGTTAGAAATAAATATGTTGACCAATTTTGGTTCATTGTAGATGTTGTGTGGACAATGCAGTAGATAAATAAAGATAATTTTAAGAAAGAACAACTTTCTACTACATTTCAATAACGCACATTGGATTGGTACATGAGGTATGTAGCAAGAAACCCTAATGAAACAATTTATGAGCTTAAATCCGCATTAAAGGAGTAGTTCAAAAAGAAAAAATCATATGCTCAATGCATGACTGAATTAAAGGAGATCCACCAAGAAGTGAATGAATCTTTATAGGAGATAGATCAACAGTTAAAACAAACCATCAGGGATGGAGGATTTACTATCGATGACACACAGCACAAAGAATGGTTCACTGCCATGCTACTGCCGCTTTTGTGCCAGTCATTAAACCAGTAGAAGATTACGACACAAGATGAAGCTATCGAGATCGCCATGAAGCTAGAAGCCTCACCTGTACTAGCTACACATGTTGGGGCTCAACAAACACAAATTCGGTTAGCTTCATTATACTTATAGATACAAATTTTACAAAAAGAGAAAGGAAAGGATGTGTGCACAGGAGTATGGTGCATACGTTGTCAAGTTGAAGAGCATCACAAGGATTATTTTCTTGTATATAATAACTATCTAGAAGATGGAGGCCCAAGTTCGGTTAAGAGGGCGGCAGGGCCTAGTGAATTTCCCACACTATGGTGCACAATTTTTCAAGCAACTGGACTACACATGATAGACTTCTACCCTAGGAATTGTAAATATGTTCTGGAGATCAAGCAACCTTATTTCACATTTTTTCGATTTGTGTGACACGATGAGAAGAACCATCGCAACTTTGATTTGATTGAGCAGGTTTCTTCCTATAGGAGGCAGGCTAAGGTTCGAGGGTCAGATTCACTTGCATCTTCGTCTAGGTGCAGTGGATTTCAAGGCAGAGGAGGAGGAAGAGGAGTAGGGGATGGTTAGCTAAGAGGCTAGCTCATTTTCTATAATTGTGGGGATGATGGCCATTATGCACGCGACTGCCCAAACCTAACACAAGAATCTTGCAGGTATTGTATAAATTTTGATCATGTTATTGAATATTGTCCTGTGTTATTTACATAAATGCAAGGAAAAAAAAAATACAACCACATCGAACATTCAAATGATGAGGGTAGAACTGCGCGGTGAATTACCTAACGTGAATATTATGACCAGAATCGGTGAAAAAACTGGTGAAGATAAAGCAGAAGGTAAGAGACCTGCCCTCAATGTTCGGGTTTGGAAAACTCTTGAGAAAAAGAAGTGGTCTAACTTACAAAGGGAAAAGTAAACCTTTGTCGAAGCAAAGAAGGACTTTGCGGATCCTGGCACATCAACCTCTAAAGTACCAAGCAAGCCTGCCATAGATGTCATTGAAGGGGCCAACCTTGCTGAGCTGAAACCATATTTGTAGGCTTGTATCAATATTTTGTGCAATAAGAAGGTGGTAAATAATCTTCAAGCTCTGATTGATAGTTACAACGAGAAAGAGTAGCCTCAAATGGTGCAAAGGGATGTCAATAAAATTTACAGGAACGAGTGAAGAACTGGGCGAGAGATGTGCTTAAATACTCAGATAGGTGAGTTTGAAATGGATTAGGTTATTTTGGATTTGGGCTCTGATGCAAATGTAATACCAAACTAGACTTGGCAGGGAATGAGAGAACCTAAGCTGGAGTGATCCACTATTCATTTGCGCATGGAAAATCAACACAATATTATCCCAATGGGTAGACTATCTGGGGTGGTAGTTGACTTTCATTGAGTTAAGGAACAGGGGGAATTTGAAGTTATCCATGATTTTTTATGATACCGACCCATATCTTGCATTGTTGGGTTTGGATTGGGTGATTGAAATGGATGCTATCATCAACCTCAAGCGTAGAATTATGGTGTTTGGAAAAAATGGAACCTGGTTCGTGGTCCCTCTAGACCCTGCAGAGGGAGAAAGATACATAGAACCAGTGCACGCATAAGAGGATGTTGATCATATCTACAATATAACTACAAGGGATGAGGATTGGATCAATCCTACAATTGATCGTAGGCTTAGCTGGGAGAGTGATAGCTCATGCCAATAAGACTTAGATGAGGAGTTGGAGAATTGGCAGAACCGTTTGCATGAAATATCTACACTATGCTGCAACTAAGTAACTAGATCTCTACGATATTGTATATCCTCTGAGGTTTGTGAATTATCTTACTATGATGGTATAGGAAGTGTCAATTTATTTCTAGAAGAACTTGAAAATATTTTTCTAGGGGCACATCGGTTCCATGCGCTTCATCTAGTTTTGCGCTCAACCCCAGTGCCTTGGTGGGAGACACACAAGGGAAATTTTTCTGATTGGGAAGTATGTACCCACATTATGCGACTACAATTCAGACACCCAAATACTTGGTTGGAAGGAACCTATACAAGCGAAGAGGATTTTCACATTCATTTAGCTAGGTGGACTGTAGCTTGGGGAGAAGAGCCAAAGCCAGGATGGGTGCATACATTCATTCATACTTTAAGTAGGATACCCATGAACTGGTATCTGGAGACTAAGCTACGACGTGGCATGACATAATGGGTTGTGCTAATGGAAAGCTTCATTTTAACTTTCAGTTTTGAGAGCTGATTCCAATGCATCAATACTTCATTACACTTGATTCAAGATGTGGTATTTGACATGCCAAGAAATCAGAAGAACGAGCCTTACCTGCATGGGATGCACAGATGAAGGATATAGTTGAATGTCAGAATGTGAAAATTGAAGATAATGAGGAGGACCCAAGAAACATCAATATGCCCATGTCTGAAGGTCAACACATAGTCACTAGGCCTGAGGTTGAATTTCCAGATGTGACTAGATCTATGAAGATTAGGAAAGTCAATATTGGAATAGAAGAACAACCTAATATTTCCAAAATAGGGGATTATTGGATGAAGATACAGTGGCTAAGGTTGCGGAGCTACTCACTAAATATCAGGACTTGTTTCCCACAAATCATTCAGAGTTAAAAGGGATTGTCGAGGACCTTGGTGTGATGAATATCACTCTGAAACCAGATGATAGGCCTGTCAAGAAACACCCTTACAAGTTGACTCCCAAGTATAAGAAGAAGTTCAAGGAGGAGCTCGAGAAAATGGTTGTTCCAGGAATCATTGAACTAGTAGAAGAATCATATTGGGTAAGCCCCATGGTGGTCCAGGAAAAAAAGACAATAGGAGAAATCTAGATTTGTGTGGATTTGCGCAAGTTGAATGATGCCTGTGTGCATGACCCTTTTCCAACACCATTATTTTATGAAGTATTGGACAATGTGGGTGTGTAGGAGGCCTACTCCTTCACTGATGGATTTTTTGGATACCACCAGATAAGAATCGTGCCTGAAGATAGAAGTAAGATGAACTTTGCGATGGAATGGGGATCATTCCAATACACATTGATGCCATTTAGTCTGAAGAATGTGCTAGCTATATTCTCGCGCATGGTGGTAACCTATTTTAAGGAGTATATACATAGGTTTGTAGAAGCATATTTCTATGACTAGAATATATTTGGCTTATTAAATAATCATGTTTCAAGCCTGCGCTTGATGCTAGACACTTGTCAAATTATCAGATATCGCTCAATTTGAAAAAATGTATATTTTGTGTCCCTTTCAACTAAGATAGTTGTTATTATTAACCTGGAGTCTTCAACGAATGTGAAGTAGTTGTGCTCAATTTTGGGGCATACTAGCTATTACATGAAATTTATTCAAGGGTACGCGTTGATTATTGTGCCGATGGAGAAGTTGCTAAAGAAGGATGCTTCTTTTTTCTAGGAAGAGGACTGCTAGAAGAGATTAGATATGCTTAAGGAGAAAATGGTGATTGTGCCTATATTGGTATTCCCTCACTGGACAAAGGAATTCCATGTGCGCGTTGATGGTTTTTGTATCACATTAGGAGTTGTATTAGTGCAACCAGGAGCTTGAGATATTGGTTACCCAATTGCATTTGCTAGTAGAAAATTGTCAAGTATTGAGTGCAATTACTCGACAACAGAGAAAGAAGGGTTAGCTATGGTCTATGCATTACATAATTTCCGTCACTATTTTCTCGAAGGTCATTTTAAGATGTTCAATGATCACTTTGCTTTGAAGTGCCTAGTCAACAAGCCTATGTTGGGGGGATGATCTGTATATGGCTCTCATTGTTTCAAGAGTATGAATTTGAGGTGATTGTAAATCTAGGAAGATTGAATGTAGGTCCAGACCATTTTTCGCGCATTGAAAGTGGACATGAGTCAACTAATTTGGAGGAAGGACTACAAAACATACAAATGTTTTCCATTAAAGTGGTTGATGACCACTTCAGAGATATCATCCACTTCCTGACCACTGTAAGTGTACCTACAAAGTATACAGTTAAGCAGAAGAAAGATTTTGTCTCAAGAACAACATACTTTACTTTGATTACTGGCCAGTTATATAAGATGGGAGCTAATGAGGTATTGAGGCAATATGTGATGGAGTTCGAAAGGCAGAGCATATTAGCAGAAGCACATGCAAGGGTTGCAGGAGGTCACTGTGCGTGTAAACCAACTGCACAAATGATTAGAGAATGGGGAGACCACAAGTGACTTTGTAGGCTTTTGATAAATGGGTCATTGATTTCTTAGGACTGCTCAACCCTCCAGGGAAGAAGACCAGTGCGTGTTATATCATCATTGTGATAAAATATTTGACCATATGGGCAGAGGCTATGCTCGTGAAGAATTGCAGCATGGAAATGGCTGCACACTTCATTTTTGAGAATATCTTGACAAGTTTTCGGCATCCTAAGATTTTGATGAGTGACTAGGGTACAGATTTTGTGAATCAGACCATTCAAGCCTTGACAATGGAGTTTAATATACACCATCATAAGTGTACATTGTATCATCCATATGCAAATGGTACAGTAGAATCCTTTAATAATATTTTAGAGAATGTGCTCACAAAAATTTTTAATGCTAATTGTAACGATTGGGATGTGTGCGTACCTATGGTTCTGTGGGCACAATAGACTACATGCAATAAATCGACAGGACAGACTCCTTTTAGGATGGTGTATGGAAAGGAGGTTGTTATGCTGATGGATTATATTTTCCCTATTCTGCGAATCACAGCAATAACTAACATGGCTGATAAAGATATTATGGAAGAGCGACATTCACAGCTAGTTGCACTGGAGGAGGACAGATTCATTGTTGGTTTCCATTTGCAGGTACAAAAGGCATGTGAAAAATCTTGGCATGATAGGCACATCAGGTATAATATTTTTAAGGAGGAAGATTTGGTTTTTCTATATGACAGCAAGTTTGCATGCCACCCAGGAAAGTTCAAAATGCATTGGCTTAGACCTTATATTGTCAAGGATATTAGAGAAGGAGGTGTGGTATGTCTGCCTACCTTAAGTGGTGAATTCCTTCTGGGGTATGTAAATGGAAGTCAGTTGAAACCAAATAGGGTTGATGCCATCCCTGCATGTGCAAAATGACTACATGGATAGAGAAGTTTCTTAGCACCTTGGACAGTTGTGAGAGGGCGTGGGATCATGAAGAAGTCAATCAAGCATTGGAGAAGTGTTTCTGTGTGATGAATATCGAGAAAGAATAGGTATCTGTGAAAGGTTGTGCCAAAATCTAGCTGTTGGAGCAGTTAATTTGGATAAGACAACTTGATTACCATTTGGAGGAGTGGGTAACCTACAATTATGGAGGATATTATGCCTTATTTGGGGCCTTTTTAGAATTTATGAGGCTGCATCAACGAACATGAGGTTGTTTAGGCCGTGCCATCACTATAAATATGGTAGGAAGGGTCTCATTAGTTCCCTTTTCTTTCTAAGAGATATATTCCCATTATTGTCACCGTGCTTGGTTGAGCTTATGTTTGAGCACTCTGAAACCTTCTTCAAGACGTTGTGCCAAAGAGTTTTAGGTAATATAACCTACCCCCTCTACGACGCACGTCACTGAAACACCTATGCTAGAACCTCAACCTCAGAAGGAAAAGAAAGGACAGATATCAAGGAATAAAAAGCCTCCACACAAGAAGACCCCAAAGCCTAAGTAGACCCAAGTAGAACTACAGAAGAGACCAATGGCCGAAGAGCCAGAAGTGATAATATAGGAAGAAATTTTTGAGGAATTAGACCCAATGTTGTGGTTGCCAAAGTACATGGCACCGTGCAAGCCATCTATTGAAGTGGCAAAGGACCTGGATAAGGTCAAGTCGCATATAAACACACCGTTTCTCCTAGAGAATGTGCCTTTTGAAGGGGACATGTTTGAAAAAGTACCTTTGTTGAAGTTGGAAGATTAGGACCTAGCTGACCACGCGAAGTTCCCCAAACTTGCACCATCGGAATACTTGGAGCAGGTGCCCTATGATGGAGGAGTCATCAAGGTTGAACAAAGGCCATGGGCATTGGGATTATAGAAGTCCGAGATGCCAAACCTTCTTAACGCCCTACATTTTGGGCACAACCTCATCAATGATATTTTTCTGCGCTAACTGCTTGCCCTCATGCATGATAATTTTCTGTGGCTAGGAGAGCCCATACCAACTAACGACATGTTGATTCATTAGATTACCAAGTTTCCTTACCAAGGATAGGATCTAGGGGCGGCCTTCGGAGGGAAGGGATAGTAGAAAAAGGTCTCCAAAGATGTTAAGAAGGAACATGGGGTGAACATAAATACCAGAGTATTGTAGTCCAAGATATTAATTCCTTGGCAGTTAAATTTTCTAACTTGATCCTCACATGAAAAATGATGAGGAAGTGCCACGCAAAATAAGTACCTACACCAGTGATTAAATTATTTGGGAAGTGCGTGAAATGGGTGTAGTAAAATTGAATGAAGTACCTCTATAATGAGTTCTTGGAGAATGTTCGAGAAGCACAAGAGGATGGAAAGCATTTTTATTATGCTTGGTTGTTTTTGTTGGTCATGCTGATTGGTTGGAGACTGTCGACATAGTCCCAGTTGCCAAATATTGATCCAGATCTCTACAAAGATGAAAAATATGCATCATTGTGGAACTCAAAGCTTCGTTCCAAGGTGACAGAAAATAAGATATTTTGGGTTCTATTTGATACATAGGTGTTTCAAGCAGTGCAGTCCAAGCCACGACTGTCACCTATGTTGCATGAGCGGTATAAACACATTGTAGACTTCAAGGATACCTTTCATAATGTGCATGTTCATGCAAAGAGGGGCAAGGCAGGCATCTAGTATGAGTTTCCATATATGGTTGCGGAGGATGACCTTGCACACACTATGAAAAATTGGCCCCCCTTATGGTTAGAAGCAAGTACAACTGGTAGTGCATTGTCATTAGCACTACCTAAGACTCCTAGGAAGTTGCACATGCCAACATACCAACCAAAGGATGCACAGAAGGACTAAGAGCCAACCATTACGAAGGAGACAGTTGACCTATTCATTGAAAATGGCATGGAAGATAAGGAAGGAGGTAGTATCGATGCACCTTTGATGTCTATAGGCATACGATGAGGGACCAAGAGAGAGCCTCAGACCCCACTAGGTTCACGCACTAAAAGGAAAGCATCTAAGAAGGCCAAGAATGACAATTGACATTGACAGAGGAATATTTTAACAAGATTGGTGACACAGTTCAGGCGGTGACCAAATATTTATGGAGAAAAGTAGAGTCACAATACGAATCAGTCCTTGATGATGTGCATCAAGGAATCCAGCATCTAAGAGTGAAAGTGAGTGCGATACAAGCGAGTGTGGGATAATCGAGTGTGCTGCCACTCAACACTGTCATGGCATATTCTTGAGATAGCAGAATCTTCCAAATCCTAGGACCTGTGATTCATCTTGAAGATCCAAACTTGCACACATTCGTCCAAGCTCAACAAGGGGTGTGAGTTGACTTGGCCATCTTTCCCAGTGGAAAGCTACATGCCATGCATACAATGATCATGGATGAATTATAGTACAGGGAGTACAAGGCATTGCAGGTCACCGAAGAGGCTCAACAGCAAGCCAAGACAATGCATATGGGATAGAATATAGTAGATCATGTGTGCCACACTGCTAAAATAAAGCATGCCAATTTGAAATCCATGATTGATCAATTGTGCTCTGGCCTCCCCGAAATCCCCGTGACAACTACTGCAACGTCCATCGTCAAATTGGAGATTTTGGTAGTCGCACTGAAAGCATCACAGTGAGAAGTAGAAACAATGCATGCAAATCTCAAGCATAAGATAACATAATTGTAGATGAAGGTCCAGCCTGAGACGTCTCTGAAAGTTCACACACAACATGCCATAGTAGTTAATAAATCAACTCCTAGCATCACTACTGTTTTCGATGCTTGCAACAAATTGTTAAAGGAGGCCATGGTAATTTGGACATCCATGTAGGATGACCCCATCATACATCAGTTGAAGATAGATCTATGGGAAAAGGAGAATCAGTTCAAAGATATTTAGGTAGCTACGTCAACCCTAGTGCCAGACCAAAGATAAGCCCGACTGCAGGAAAGACGAACCATTCAGGAAGAAATCGATACACTTCACCGACATGGGAAGTTACTCAAAAATAGAATCCTGTCCTGGGCTGAGGAGGCCTTGAAACTTCCTAGAGCATAGATGGTGCCCTCAAAGACCTACAACAGACTCAGAGAAGCATCATCTTGGCAGTTGAGGGGACAACGATAGAGAAACTAGTTGAAGAAGCGTAGAGCACCAGTTCACAGAGTACAAATGTCATTCAACCACTCAAAGATTCCATTCACGTGTTGAAAGACAAGATGCAGGAACCTGTACGAAAGTGAATCGGGATGAGTCACTAGATTGTGTTGGGGGCCTGCTGGGATAAGGTCCCTTAGGGTCAATTTTTTAGGTACAATTTTGGGCAAACTTTACTGAAACGTGCTGCGCGCAGAAGTCAAGGGGATTTGGGGTGGGTTAAAGCTCCTTAATGATGGTAATGGGTGAAAAGGGAAACCACGAGTCTCAAACCACGGTTTGAGACTCATGGTATGTGCACGTCTGAGTCATATACATATGTAAGAGTTAAGTCAAGTAAGGATATGTTTTCTCTGATGATGAATGTTTTGATCTAAGTTTTGTGAAAGTCTGTGATTAGTCTAGGTAGAAAGGATCCTGCTAGTTGTGTGTGCGAAGAACTGAGTCCTGAGATGTGTGCAAGGACCCTGTTGGTGTGTGTGCAGGTGGAATGGATTGTATTGAATTGAAGATCTATTAATAAAGAAGAAGATTTGGCGAACTCTGTTCCATTGTTATTTCCATATTTATGCATGATTATGTTAGTTTAATTATTTTTTTATTACTGCAAGTTATAGATCTATTTTTGTTCCTGGTTGAATGCACATTTATATAAGTTAAGTATATATCTTTGTATTCGCGCAATGGTTGCATCTATGTTAAAGCCTTTACAAAAGACCTATCTATGTGATTGTGCAAGTGTTATTTCCACTCTGATAATCTAGATCTGACTGAAGTATAATGATTTGTTTTATGCACATCTGTTAAGGGTTTTATCTGCAATTAGATCTGGGTTTCTGTGAAGTCTCGCGCAGGATGATAAGAATTATATCTGATAATTAGGGTTAAGTTCCACAACATATGCTCCCTCAAGGTGCAGAAATCTGGTTCCAGCACCCCCCATACTACTTCGAGTGAGACTTTGGTCTACGCAAGCAGATCAATTCCAAAAGGGCTAGTATTCAGAGCATTTTGTTGGTTTTGTAGAACACTTTGAACATGGGTCAGGACCCCTCAAGCCAAAAATTTTGATGGTGGGGCACACACATAGAATGTTTAGGAGGATGGAAGGAGTTTTGTAAATTGATAAGTTCGAGGTTTGGTCATGTCGACACAAAGATCGCAAACAATTATGATGGCCAGAAAGATCCTCAAAAGAATTTATTTCGTTGGACCATAGCTTGGGGAACTGAACCTAAACCAGAGTGGGTGCACATTTTCTTTCATTCCTTGGATACGATACCTCAACAATGGTATCTTGAAATAGAGTTGCGGCATGGCATTATAGATTGTGACGAGATGATAGAAGGATTATTGTTAACTTATAACTTCACTAATGGCTGGGAGTGCATTAATGAGGCTCTTCAAAAAGTTAAAGCGGGAGTGTTCTGTATTACCAAGGAGCCTAGGACATTGGTACATCCTAATTGGGTTGCGCAGTTGGAACATGCCCAAGGAAGTTACAACCAGTTTGGTTGGAAAGATCTGATCAACAATTCTGCATTGGAGAAGGAGACCTACGAATGCCTATTTGAAGGGGTGCATAGGACTAAAAACGAGTCTACCGAAGGATGGCTTCCTCGAAGTAGAAGTATTGTGTGACAGCATGATAGCAAGCATAGATAAAGGGTACTACACCAAGGGAGACATGACTACACCAAAGGGGTCAGTTTAATGGAGTTCATCCAAAAAGTGACTGTTGGAATAGTAACAGTTGATTGGACAATGAATTGGCCATTAAAAGGAGCGGGAGGGATGCAATTAATGGGCACATCTGGGAAGATCTGTTTCCAAATCAAAATTTATGAGGAAGATATAAAGGAAATGATGGGATTTGGATCATGCTCCCTGTTTGAACACTTTTTAGGCTAATACTTAGAAGTGAGAGTTGTTATCTGCAAGAGCCTTGGCCAAGCTATTGCATGTCATTTTACAGTATTGAAGAATTTGGAGAATCATTTATCAAGGCTAGGCTTAGCTACACAATCTGACTAGGTTTAGACACCACAATGATAGCCAAGATGCAAAAAACTGTCACATGATCAAGGTCACTAAGGAAGCAGGCGACTGTGGGTGCAACGTTGTCCAAAAATCCACAGAAGCCAGTAACAAGATCATCACCCTGGAAGAAAAAACCTAAGGAACAACAGAGTAAGGGAGCCCAAGACCGAGAGAAGAAGGCTATGAAGATCGATTTTGATGAAGAATAAGTAGAACCGAAGGAAATTGATGCTGAGGAGGTCGAGCCTATCTTTAGGTTTCCTCTGTATATTCTTCCTTGGAATCTGGAATCTAAGAATTCGACAAAGGATTGAGATGCAGTGAATACAAGGTATTTATGCCTTTGATTCCAGATGAAGTGCTAGTTGAAGGAGAGTTATTGGAAAAGGTGCCCCAGTTGTAGATGGAGGACCGAGACTTCAATGATCACAGTAAATACCCGCAGTTTGAGCCTAGTCACTATCTGTACCAACGAATCTATGTAGGAGGAGTGACCATATTGGAGTCGATGAAATATGTGACTGGTATACAGGAGGCCGGGATACTCAACATACCTTATGTGCCACACTTTGGGTGAAGTGTGATTAACACTATTTAAGTGTGCCAAATGATAGCATTGGTGCATGATGACTGCTTGTGGCTAGGGAAGAATATCCATATCGATATTATGTTAATAAGGAGGATTATGACCCTTCCTTGTCTCGGATCGAACCCCGCAGAAGCTTTTGTGAGAAAATATCAGGACAAACAACTTGCCCACTACATGAAAAAATATTATAATCTCTTGAAGGGAACCTAGGGTTATTCAATTAACTCCATTTCTGATAGATTTGTGTGCGTTTGCACTCACATTTTAGCTGGGAATATTATGAGAATGAGTCGCGGAGAGGAGGCTTCAGTGGCAGTCATATCTTTGGCTATGGAGTGCACCAAAGGCATTGTTTATAACTGGGAATAATATCTATGTAGCGAATTCCATGCTGGTTGTTGCTCAAGAAGAGGGCAAGCAGTTCCACTATGCATGGCTCATGCTCCTCATTGCATTAATCGCTTGGAGGGAGACCAAGGAGTCGTAGTTCCCCACTGCGAACCCAGACTTGTACGAAGTGGCGAGATATGCCTCGCTGTAGCATTTGACAGAGCCAACCAAGTTCATGTGAAATAAGATTTTTTGGGTTGGATTTGAGATGAGTCTGCGAATGGTGACTAACCAGAAGCCCTAGTTATCACCTAGAATTCTGAATCAGTATCGACATATCACAAAGTTTGAAGTAGACTTCCACCACATTGAAATTCAAGAAAAGAAGGACCTCGTTGGAGTTCGGTACGAGCTGCCCTACCTTGTCAAAGAAGAATATGTGGAAGAAATAATCAGTCAATGGCTGAGCGATTGGTTAACTCCAGGCATGGAGTATGCCGGGACGAGTGGTGTGAAGCCCACCACACCTAAAGGAAAGAAGGACCAAAAAGCAACATTCTTTACTAGTAAAGAAACCGAAGCACATATTCCATAAACAGGAGGGGATGATACTCTTGGTGGTGATATCAGTGTGGACCCAAATGACCCCCCCCCCCCCCTCCACTTTTACTACCAAGAGGAAAAAACTACAAAAGGGAGGCATGAGGAAGAAATTAATGTCTGATATGTCCATTGGCCCAGAAGCCATGGTCCTTACTAAAGTGGACCTTGACGAAATTGGAGACACTGTGAAGCATGCCATTAAGCACTTATGGGGAACATTGAAGAACAATATAAAAAGGTGCTAACATATTTTAATATCCCAAAATTAGCAATCATCTGATTGGGATATTAATTTTGATTAATTTTGGAAAATCCTAATTTTGGGTGGAAATAAAGTGGGTAGGGGACGCAAATTAATAATTAGGCCAAATAAAGTCTTTTCCTAAAGTCTCTAAGGGAAAATTGTGACTCTAGTGGTGGGGTCCAGTTGGCCTTAGGTGGCAGTGTAGAAGAGGCACGAAAAGGACAACTTGGGATTGCCTAGAGGAAGGCAGCACATGATTGGCCAAGGAGAGACAACGCAAGCCAAGGTGGGACCCAAGGAATATGTTGGGCCTCAATGGATAAAATGAAGAAGGGAAGGCTCATTTGGTCATTCATTCATTCAACTATTTTCTTCTTGTCATTTTGACAGAGCACGCTTGAGCCAGAGAGCCAAGTCTACAGTGTTGTTTAGTACACAAGATATTCAAGTGGATATATCAACCTCTACCTCGAGGGACTTCGAGTGCCCTCTCAGGAGAGGAGTTCCACACCTTTTGAGGAGAATTTCCATCAACAACATCAGGATGAAGCATAACTAGTTCTGGACTGTGGAGAGGAGGATGAGACTACATATGGGAGGATGTAGTCCAGAGAGGATTTGGTTGTTCCCGGAGATGAGAAGAGAGGGAGTTGCATCTGATATTTTTTGGGGAGGCTTGGAGCTTCCTAATAGGGATTTTTGTGGAATTTTGGTGACTTCCAGCATCAGGATTTACAGGAGGATCAATTTACCCAGCAGTGCAATGAGCCAAGGCTAAGAGGGCCAATTTTTGAGGTCAAGCTTTGGGCAAACCCTTTCTGGGTTGATTGAGGAGAAGCCAAGACTAATATGGCATAATTTTCTAGGCATTTTTGAGGTGTAAAATAGAGATCCTAACTTAGCGAGTAGCTAGAGGAGCTAGGTGAAATTGGGCCGAAATTATGGGGTCAACATTTGGCCAATTCCATTGTGGTATTTTGTGGGTTTCTTGAGTAGATTCTGGGTTTAAAGTCCTAGAATTTTATGAGCAGTGTAGCAGGCCCTAGCGACATTCCTTCGGGAGTAGCAACATTATTTCTAGCAGATTGCAGCGCAGAGCTATAGAAATACAACATACCATCAGTGGGGGATTTCAGCATTGATTCCAAGGACTTATCTAGCTTTCCATGAGCAAGCCCAGGTGCCTTCATTCCACCACATAGATTGTACTCATTTCTAGAAAATTAATAAAATGGCTTAATAGTTTCTATGGCTCTGTTGGTGTTTTGATATCTTTTTTTGTTTTGTTGTCTCCTTAATATCTTTTAACCTATTAAAAATGTTATTTTCCCATTTGGGATATTACACAAATGTTCACAAGGGCTTGAAATACTTACAGGTACAGACGGGTGGTGTTTAGAAGAGCGTGAGCGGAGTGTAAGTGAACATGATTCAGCCTAGTGGGGCACAAATTGGTGCAAGCACATCGGCGCAGGAACTGGCACTGACCTATGAAACTTGCACAATGCCTATCCCTACAAGTACATTGATTTTTGAAATGATAGAGAAACAAAAGCAGGTGGCCATTTAATAGAATACAAAGTTGAATATTGTCGTGATGCCATTGAAGAATTTGGATGAATTCCACCAGAACATTGACGGGGAATTTAAGATTAGAGAACAGTGTGCCCTCATGATCATTCAAGATGTTAAGTAGGAGAGGTAGAGCATGGTTTTGGAAAAGCAGATGGTTGTCCAAGAACACGAGGTTGAGACAACACAAAGGCAGAAGATGGAGAAATCCATCTCTAAGGCTTGAAACGAGCTCTGAGAGCTCTAGATTTAGGCTATAGCTGCGCTAGAGGAAAAGGTGGCCAAGCTTGTCACAACAGTAAAGGACTCCAAAGCCAAGGTCGACGAAGTGTGCCTTGAGTTATAGATGAAAATCATCGAGCTGCAGATGCAATTGTAGCCTGCCACTCTACTAGAAGTAGAGGAGCAGCGCTGAAAGCTACCAGAGAATAGATTGAGTCCCGCATACAGGAGTGTGCGAATGTCTTTGGATAAATTTTGTATGTCTAGTCCTCACTATAGTGTTGGAAATGTTGTAATTTATGGAAAAGGAGCACAAAGGAGCAGCACCTGAACCAACAATAAGGCAAAGGAGATGACAAAGGAGGAGCACTTGAAACATCATCCAAGGAGCAAAGAAAGCATAAGAAGAGGTAGCAAGGCAGCAAAAGAAGCAATACAGATAAGGAATTGAGGCAGCAGACAAAGCAGAGACAGTGAATAAAAGCAGAGGCAACGTAATGTACAAAAGAGTTGAACTTAAGAAATGTAGTGCAAAGAAGGCAGCAGATGCAGAGTTAGGCAAAGAGCGAGCTATAAAGGCGAGAGCGGAAGCGACAAAAATAGTAGAGACGAGCGAGAGCGACACAAGCGAGGCAGAGTACAGAGCGTTATATGTATCCTAGGAGATATATTTGGGAATCGTACACTCCATGCGCGTTATACATTTAATATAACACAAATATTATTATTCGGGAATCGCTTAACTCCCGGCGGCAAAGTATATATATATATAAACATATAAAAAACGTATTAGAGATATATATTCATTGGAAAAGTATACATATATATACGGTTATATAAGTGGAGCGCTTTATTATAAGAACCAAGCTTTATACGGTAGGACCCCTCTAGCTCGCAATCGGAGAAAAGGTTATTCGAGGCGGAGTTTTGTTATGTGATCCGATCAAAGCGGACCCGATCGAGTTATATGCCACAGTTTATTCTCATCACCTTAAAGTTCCCAAATCCCTGGCTCGGTAGATCTTAAGTGTTAGGCCCGGGAATTCATCTTGAAATTCGCGGTTGATGGGTGTATAAATCATGGTTAATATATATTTGAGTTCCAGGTCTAATCGCATCGGCATTGGTCAATCGCATCGGAGAACATATGAGTTGCGATTGTGATTGGAAGTCTGGACCCGATGGAGGTATGAATTATAATTCAAACGTGTTTGAAGTCCTTTCCCAATCGCATCGGCAAAATACAATGAACAGTGGCCAATCGCAACACATATTAAAAGACTTGCGATTGTGATTAAGATTTCGGACCCGATGGGCTTATAAACCATGAGTAACAAGTTTTTGAAGTCCGACATGATCGCATCGGAACAACCCAATCGCATCGGAGAATATAAGAGTTGCGATTGCGATTGGAAGCCCGGACCCGATGGGCTTATAAACTTTGATTAATAAAATTTGAATCCCAATCACATCGATATTAGTCAATCGCATCGGCAAAGAACAGTGAACAATGACTCAATCGCATCGGAGTATTTGAAGTTGCGATTGCGATCAATCGCAATCGGAGCAGGAGCGATCAATCGCAATCGGAGGAGAATCAATGCATCAAAAAGTGTGTCAGGTGGGCCCGAAAGGGCATTTGTTAAGTATTATCAAGATTATTCATTGATTATAGTAGAAGCGGTAGTTTCTTGTTAAAACCTTATATAAGGATGCCGAGAGTTGATTTAAGTTAAAAGGCATTGTTATATATATAAAAGGCGAATGTATTAAAGATGTGCTGCGTGGTCTGTGGGTTGTATGTATATGCCTCAGCTTAAGGTGGAGGGCGATTATTAATATACGACTGTGATATATGTCCGTTCCGCTTGCGGAATGTTCCACATCAACAAGACACTAATAGCATAAAATGGATTGGATTTCCTCCAGATTTACAGTCAGCAGATATAAAAGGAACAGTTGCACGCATGCAACAGTTACACCACAGCAGAGGACAGAAAAGACAAAGACACAGTCAGAGAAAAGACAAATGCGCAACAAGCCAAGAGACAAAACGAGTGAGCTGGAGTTCTCATTTAAATTTGAATGTAAATGTTTCATTTAAATTTATATTGTTGTGATGCATTGGCAAGTCTTCGGAAGAGAGCAAATATCCCACTGTAATATTAAAATAAGCACCTACAATTACATTTTTCTGAGTGAGCTGAAAAGAGATGAGAAGGCAGAAGGCAAAGAGACATGGCTGTCCATTTCGAATTCCCAGTGGAATACAAATAGCCATGAAGCTATTTTTTGTATAAAACAGGGTAATATCCAAGGGGAGAGGGTTGACGAAAAAGGAGTGAGAGAAGAAGAGAGTATGCAGCAGAATTAAGGAGAGTTGAAGAGAATAAGCAAGCTGCAAGAAGAATGTGAATAAGGAGTAGCTGAGTAAAGAAGAAGAAGGGGCTAAGCAGAGATGATGCAGGTCTGATATAAGATTTGATGAACAGCAGAGAAGAAGGTACAGAATAGAGCTGATATCCAAGGTAAATCGGCAAGTGTTTTATTTTTGAAAGAGTAAGGAAGTTGGAGCTTCCCTATCAAGTTGTAGCTTGATAGATGTCATTTGTAGCTGACTGAGGTAGGAGCCTCCTATAGGTTGGTGCCTGCAGAAAATAGATGGAAGTTGGAGCTTCCTTGCAAGTTGTAGCTTGCATAATTGAGGTTGGAGCCTCCTGTAGGTTGGTGCCTGCAGAAAATCAGTGGTGAGAGGGAGTTGGAGCTTGCCTTTGCATCACAACAATAATAAGATGTGGTTTTCTCCCTTTATGGGTTTCCACGTATATCTGGTGTCTATGTGCATGATCTCTATGTGTTGATATGATATATCTATCCTGCTAATACTTGCTGCTAACATATTAAGACTGCTGGTGCATTATCTAATCTTCTTATTAATTGCTGCTCATAAATAAAGATTGCTCACACATTATGTTGATCATGAAATGAAGGTGTTAATAAAGTAAAATAAGTTTTAAAGGAAAAAGCTTTAAAAGTCCATGAATGTGTTAAACTGATTCACCCCCCCCCCTCTCAGTTTAACTAAGAGTTCAACAATTGGTATCAGAGCAGGTTCCTTTGGTGTAAGCTTAATAGCTTGAAGGAGATTTGGTTAAGTCATGGACTATCAAAATGTACCTATTCTAAATACAACAAACTTTCCTGAATGGAGATATAAGGTTAAAACAGGTTTAATGGCTGATGAACCTTAGGTATGGAAGCTTGTTTGTGATGGTTACTGCATAGACTCACCCACAGTGAAAGAACAACAGAGGAATGCCAAGGCAAAATGTGTGATATATGACAATCTTCATAACAAGGACCTTGAGTTGATAATGGATTTAACCTCTGCAAAAGAAATCTGGGATAGATTGCACTTCATACATGGAGTAGACACTAAGGACTGCACTGACAAGAAGGATAAGAGAATTAAGAAGAAGAAAAATTCATGTCAACAGGAAAATATTCAATCAAATGAAGTACCTACTAGTATGAATGGAGATAAGAACCATGAAGAAATTATAGCTAAAGAAAAAGCCAAGCTTGACACTGCTTTGACTGAAATAGAAAAATTGAAAAATGAAAACAAAGACCTTAAGACAGTGGTGCAAATATGTGATGAGAGAGAATATGAGGATAAGAAAGAAATTGTTGACCTGAAGACACACCTTGAAGAAGCAAGGAAAATAGAAGACACTCTGTTGCAACAAATGAGAGAGAAAAGTCAGGAATGTGAAAGATTGGAAGAAGAAGTAGTGAGCCTAAGAAAGAACTTAGAAAAAGCCCAAAGAGAACTATTAATGAATACACCTCTAATGAAAGGCTCTGGACAGTTGGATCAGATTCTAAATGCACAAAGGTCACCTATCATAAAGACTGGGATAGGATATGAAGGTGAAACCAGTAAGACCAAGGTTGAAGATAACAAGAAAATCATTTTTGTAAAAGCTGTAAAGAACAGTGAAGCAGCTCGGCAAACTCCTACAGAAGCAGAAGTCAGCAGGAACATGAGCTGTAAAGAAACAAACAGAATCAAGCAGCAACATGAAAGAACAGAGAATGAGAGGATGAAACAGTCAACTGCTAAAGGCTCATATGCTCCTAAGGATGAATTGAACAAATTCGGAAGACGTCAAAGGAGGTTCCTTCCTCCTATGAAAAATAGCACATGTTTTTCCTGCCACAAACAAGGACATAATACAACATATTGCAAGACAAAGCCAATCCAGTCCAACCAGCAAAGGATGCAGCAAAAGAGAAGAACCCCTCAAGCAAGCAAATGGAAAGGACAATCTTCCACCAGGTACACAAATCATTTCCATGGCTATTGTTATGCATGCAATAATTTTGGACATAAATCTGTTGAATGTAAAATATATTCAAGAAGGGGAACAAAGTATTATACATCAACTCAAATGTACTATGATAAAATAAGATGTTATGTATGCCTCAAACTTGGTCACAAAGCAAAGGACTATAATCTACCATATACATTAAAGAACTCTAGACAGATGATGGGATCAAAACAGATCAATCAAAACTATGAATCTAAAAGAAGAGCAGACATTATGATGAACCCCAATAAAGTATGGAAGGAAAAGAGAAAGGGGAAGCCTATTATCTCAATAACATAATGAATCTAGCATAGTCTCAGGGGGAGCTGCTCTAGGAAACAAAGCAAATATCCAACCAGTGATAGATATGAAGTAGCATCTCAGGGGGAGAGCAGTTCATATGTAGTCCCCACAAAAAGTAGTCTAAGAAGAGCTCCATGAAATGAGAACAGTTATGAGATCAGTAAGAGAGGAAGTTCCTCTAATAGAGATCTATGGAGGAAGAAGACCATCTGAAATTCACAATAGCTAGCAAAGTTGTTAGAAGGAGAACAAAAGCATTTGACGAGTTAAATCCTGTGTGAACACATGAGTTCTTGATGAATGGTCCTATGTAATTGAGTCGAGTCCAATAAGCAAGGTATGGAAATTCGAGTGATTGTGTGGCAATTCTGTGGTGAAAAACCTTGTAGGATCGGTTTGTGCGAATTTCCTGTTCCCCTCAGAAGACTAATGAACCATACTCTCTGTGAATGAGTGACTGTGTGTGCGCTCTCCATAAGAAAGAGGGAATTGTGAAAGCAACGACGTTATGATCTCGGTAGGGAGGTGCAACCGAGATTACCCTGGTCATCATTTGTATGTTTAACTCTCGTTCTGAAGAAGTCCGATGCAGATTTAATTCGGAGCCCTATTTGTAACTAAACGCATTGTTTTGGTCTGGAGTGGGAGTAAAGGAACCTTGAGCAAAGGAGAGGAACCATGAAGAGTGAATAGTAAAAGCGGGTTTCTGGTTTCTATTGCACCGCTTTCGACGGGCAAGCGGTATTCATGAAATTGCAGCGATTCCATAGAGGATCTGACACGTGCCCCTGAGCGAATATGGAAAACTGCTCTCATTGCGCGCCATCGCGCATTAATGTTCGGTTGAGGACCCCATGCGATATTGACACAAGCCGTCGATCTAGAGGAAGGTTTATTGAACGACGATAGCGTTCAGAAGTGGCACGGAGTTCAACCAAAGTTATACAACTGCAATGAAGAAGAGAGCCTACAAGAATGAAAGAGAGAGAAACAACAGCAGAAAAGACAAATCCAGTCAAGCCAAAATCCAGAAAAGAAGCCGAAGTGAAATCTCTGCATGATTTATCAAAAGAAGCATCAATTGGTATTTAGGTACACACAGCATGACTATCAACAGAATACTAAGTGTTATCAGTGGAGCAGAAATTTGGTACAGGTCCTCAGGATCAAAGGATTATAACAAAAGTGCATCAAGTTCATTTTGATAGAATAGTCAAAGTATCTGAAGAGTAAAGGACTAGCTGTGACTAGCAGCTGAAGCTCAAAAGTTTCTTTTTAATACTACTTCAGCACAAAGGATTTGCTGGTAACCCATCTTTAAAGAGAGATTGATTATTGACATACATACCCCTTATGTCATAAAGGAAAGTGCATGATTGATAAGTGAGACTGACTAATACACTGAATGTATCTAGTCTCAAGGGTTTGTTTTTGAAACTACATTATGCAAGCAGTAAAGGCATTTGATCTCTTAGATCAAATTCTACTTAATTCATTGATCACATCAGTAACAAGGACCTGCAGCTATTACGTGTAATATCATTATCAACATCCTAGCTCATATCATCACCAACAGGCAGGAAAGGTGTACCATAGCAATAAAAGATACATTGGCATCATTATCATAATTGAACATGTGTGGTACTACAGATGAGTATTGCAGGAAAAGACATATTCAATCTACAATCTTCTTCAACAGAAATATATTAGCTCACTACATCAGACAGAGACAGAAGTATATTTGAAGCCTTCTCAGTATTTTAGTTTTTGATCCAATCATACATCTCTGATTAGACAAAGCTAGTACAATGTGTTCTACGAAGGAACATTATCCTCATTTTCAGCCTTATACTAGTGAAAGGAGTCTATGCTTTGGAATGATATCGACTTAATGTGTATTTACAAGTTCAAATATTCTCAAAAGTGTTCTCTCAACAACCCTTATGCACCAGTTTGAAGCAGCAAGGTACACAGTCAGAAGAAGAAGGCCTAAACACATCTCAGAGAGAAGAAATGCAAAGAAAGAATCAACACTGAGAAATGTGCAACCCTTTGCCATTGATGTCAAAGGGGGAGGAAAAGCAAGAAATAGAAGAAAAAGTCTTCTAAAAGAAGCTAGACAGAGGAAGATTTGGAGGAAGCATTGGATTATCGGTGGATGTGTTGCCATCAATGCCAAAGGGGGAGACTGTTGAAAATGTTGTCATTGATGGAAAAGGAGCACAAAGGAGTAGCACCTGAACCAATAATAAGGCAAAGGAGATGAAAAAGGAGGAGCACTTGAAACATCAGCCAAGGAGTAGAGAAAGCATAAGAAGAGGTAGCAAGGCAGAAAAAGAAGCAAGACAGATAAGGAACTGAGGCAGCAGACAAAGCATAGACATTGAATAGAAGCAGAGGCAACATAATGTACAAAAGAGCAGAGATAGGAAAAGAACAAAGGTATAGCGAAGGCAAAATAGGCACAGCGAAAGCAATAGAGGCAGCAAGAAGAAAGTCAAAATGTAACACTCATAGAAGCACAGTGAAGAACTGTTATCGAAAGGTAGAGACAGAGGCAGAGTGACAGAAGCAGCAGTGACAGAGGCAGAGAGCCGTTACAAAATTCCGGGAATCACACACTCCAACCAGCGTTATACATATAATACATAATCCCTATTCCGGGAATCGCTTAACTCCAGCGGAAATGCAATGCATATAATACATAACCATATTCCGGGAATCGCACACTCCAACCGGCGTTATACATATAATATAACTCAAACATTATTTCGGGAATCGCTTCACTCCAGTGACAAAAATATATATAAACATATATGTGCAGCGCATCACATAAACAAAGGTCTAAGCTCAAATATATAAGTGGAGCACTTTATTAAAGAGCGCACAAAACAAAGATTTAAATGGCGGGACCCCTCCTCAATCGCAATCGGAAATCGCAAGGGGAGCGGAACATCACAATAGAAAGTTGCGATTGCGATTAAGAGCTCGGACCCGATGGGCGTATAAATCATGGTTAATATATATTTGAGTTCCAGGTCTAATCGCATCGGAGAACATATGAGTTGCGATTGCGATTGGAAGTCCGGACCCGATGGAGGTATGAATTATAATTCAAACGTGTTTGAAGTCCTTTCCCAATCGCATCGGCAAAATACAATTAACAGTGGCCAATCGCAACACATATTAAAAGACTTGCGATTGCGATTAAGAGTTCGGACCCGATGGGCTTATAAACCATGAGTAACAAGTTTTTGAAGTCCGACATGATCTCATCGGAACAACCCAATCGCATCAGAGAATATAAGAGTTGCGATTGCGATTGGAAGCCTGGACCCAATGGGCGTATAAACTTTGATTAATAAAATTTGAATCCCAATCGCATCGATATTAGTCAATCGCATCGGCAAAGAACAGTGAACAATGACTCAATCGCATCAGAGTATTTGAATTTGCGATTGCGATCAATCGCAATTGGAGCAGGAGTGATCAATCGCAATCGGAGGAGAACCAATGTATCAAAAAGCGTGTCAGGTGGGCCCGAAAGGGCATTTGTTAAGTATTATCAAGATTATTCATTGATTATAGTAGAAGCGGCAATTTTTTTTTAAAACCTTATATAAGGATGCCGAGAGTTGATTTAAGTTAAAAGGCACTGTTATATATATAAAAGGCGAATGTATTAAATATGTGCTGCGTGGTCTGTGGGTTGTATGTATATTCCTCAGCTTAAGGTGGAGGGCGATTATTAATATACGACTGTGATATATGTCTATTCCGCTTGCGGAATGTTCCACATCAACAAGACACTAATAGCATAAAAGGGATTGGAGTTCCTCCAGATTTACAGTCAGCAGATATAAAAGGAACAGTTGCACGCATGCAACAGTTACACCACAGCAGAGGACAGAAAAGACAAAGACACAGTCAGAGAAAAGACAAATGTGCAACAAGCCAAGAGACAAAACGAGTGAGCTGGAGTTCTCATTTAAATTTTAATGTAAATGTTTTATTTAAATTTATATTGTTGTGATGCATTGGCAAGTCTCCGGAAGAGAGCAAATATCCCACTGTAATATTAAAATAAGCACCTACAATTACATTTTTCTGAGTGAGCTGAAAAGAGATGAGAAGGCAGAAGGCAAACAGACATGGCTGTCCATTTCGAATTCCCAGTGGAATACAAACAGCCATGAAGCTATTTTTTGTATAAAACAGGGTAATATCCAAGGGGAGAGGAGTTGACGAAAAAGGAGTGAGAGAAGAAGAGAGTATGCAGCAGAATTAAAGAGAGTTGAAGAGAATAAGCAAGCTGCAAGAAGAATGTGAATAAGGAGGAGTTGAGCAAAGAAGAAGAAGGGGCTGAGCAGAGATGATGCAGGTCTGATATAAGAGTTGATGAACAACAAAGAAGAAGGTACAGAACAGAGCTGATATCCAAGGTAAATCAGCAAGTGTTTTTCTTTTGAAAGAGTAAGGAAGTTGGAGCTTCCCTATCAAGTTGTAGCTTGATAGATGTCAATTGTAGCTGACTGAGGTAGGAGCCTCCTATAGGTTGGTGCCTGCAGAAAATAGATGGGATTTGGAGCCTTTTGCAAGTTGTAGCTTGGTGCACTGGGGTTGGAGCCTCCTATAGGTTGGTGCCTTAAAATGAGTGGTGCGAGGGAGTTGGAGCTTGCCTGTATCACAACAATGATGTGGTTTTCTCCCTTTATGGGTTTCCACGTATATCTGGTGTCTATGTGCATGATGTCTATGTGTTGATATGATATATCTATTCTGCTAATACTTGCTGCTAACATATTAAGACCGCTGGTGCATTATCTAATCTTCTTATTAATTGCTGCTCATAAATAAAGATTGCTCACACATTATGGTTGATCATGAAATGAAGGTGTTAATAAAGTAAAATAAGTTTTAAAGGAAAAAGTTTTAAAATTCCATGAATGTGTTAAACTGATTCACCCCCCCCCCCTCTCAGTTTAACTAAGAGTTCAACATGTAGGAGTGAAACTTAGACAAAATATAGAGGCCGAAGTGCAAGGAAATATTAAACAATTGGATCATATTAAGGTCACTGCAAAGACCTTAACACCAATGTAGTGACTTTCCCATCTCCAAGAGGGTAACTTATTATAGGAGAAGGTCGATGAGCTGCGTAGGAAGGAGAAACTACTTACAGACCAAATGAAGACATGATAATCTAAGGCCAACCAACTCTCCCTAAATGCAGAAAATAAGTGGAAAGAACTGCGCATGAAACATAGAGGATTCGAGCAGAAGACAACCAAGGCCTTCATAAAGATGATGCTCAACGAAGTCAAATATTTTGAAAATCAGTGTTCCAAAGCGATTCCACCATTGAAGAGTGCCTTGAGAAGCATCAAAGCTGGCATCGATGGTGCACCACCTTTGTGGCATAGGAAGAGTCACAATTTTGTGTTGGGGGCATATTGGACATGGGATCCCCTCGAAGAAAAAAGTAGAGAAAGGCTTGGCCAATTGAGGAGCAGAGCACGGAGTCCATTTTGAGTCTTGGGAGCTTTGGGGTGGGTCAAAACCCTTATTATGTAATGTAATGGGAATATTTTATGAACGTTGAACTAGCCCATGGTTTTGTACCATGGTATTGTAAATGAAAAATCTATATAAGGAGTCTAGATAGAAGTCATACATAGTCAAGTAGAAGTTGATGAGATGCATTTGGATGTAATACTATGGTTTTTTATTAGAGTAAATGCTCGTGAAACTAAGCGCGTGAAGACCTTAGGAAGTCTGCAGTTGTGTACACAGGCCCTTACAACTGAGTGCGTAGGGTAAAAGCGAATGTATGAGAAATATTTGAATATGAATGAAAGACCTTTAAGATAGATCTAAGTTTTTGTTGATGTATTTTAGTTTACTATTGTTTATTCTTATATGTGCTAAGTAAGGGTTTTTATCCACAATTGCATAGTGAATTCTGGTTTATGATTATTTATGTTGTTTTATATATGATTAAACAAGATCGCGTAGTTGGTAGTAAGTTCAACTGATGTATTGAAAAACGCTTGTATAATTGATAGATCTATTTTGTGAATCTCTATCAAGGAAGAAAAGCCTTAAAGCGACAATCCACTGTCCCTCTAGATGTAAAAACCTAGTTCTAGCATCCCCCTATATTGACTCGGGTGAGACTTCGGCCTTCGCAAGAAAATCGTTGTTGAAAGGTCCAGTAATAGTGTGTTTTGTCGGTTTGCGCAACGACATTTGAACCTGGGTCTAGGCCCCATCAAGCCAACAACATCATTGAAAATGTTTGGGAGAAAAAGGAAGAAATATTTTGTTGCTTTGTTGATTTCAAAAAAGCATTTGACACGGTTCCTAGGGTAAACTTTGGCATAGAGTTAAGGAAGTTGGGGTTCCCATGCATTTGAGAGCAGTTGTGCATAAGCTGTATGAAGAGGTGAAAGTCAAAATTAGAACTTCAGTAGGCATTTCTGAAAGTTTTAGAAGTTATATTGAGGTCAAACAATATTTCCAACTGTCTCCTACCCTCTTTGGTTTATATATCGACAAGATTGAAGAGTGGCTAAATTCGCAAGGGGGTGATGGCATCCATTCAGGAAATATTTTTATAAGGCTTCTTTTGTACACAGATGACCTTATTATGGTTGCTAAATTTTCTCTTGGTTTGCAAGAGCACTTACCTTCCCTTGAGCTTTTTTGTAGAATTGTGGGGATGCAATTCAATATCAACAAAACGAAAACAGTGGTTTCTCGAACAAAAGAAAACATAACCAACATAAGTTCTACTTTGAAGGAAACATTCTGGAAGAAGTTGCAGATTACAAATACCTCATAATTGACTTCAACAAAAATCGAAGTTGGGATGGATGTAGAAAGAAAAGAACTTTGGGGGGTTGGAAAGAATTTTATGCTTTTCAAAATAGGTGTAGAGAGGAAGAGTTATTGGACTGGAAAACCACTCTAACACCTTTTGTTCTTTTAGTGATTCCAGTGATTTTCTACGGCTGTGAATTGTGGGCCAGGAGTACATCTAACATGCAGTGGAAACAAATTAAGAAAATTCAGAAGCTTTTGATTGCGAACAAATTCAAAATTAAAAGTGCATTTCCTTATGCTATCTTGTTAAGTGAAATAAGGGTTGCTCCTATTGAAGCAATTTATATGGTGCAGGTCATAAGATATTTAAAAAAAATGAGCAAATGGAAGAGGTTAGATGGCCTAAGGTTGTGTTTAATGACATATTGTGCAAAATAAAGAAGACTTATGCGGAAAAATAACAAATGGTTTAGGAAATGGGGCATTTGCTTGAGCATGTGTCCCACAAACAATAAAGATATAAAATCTTTTGTTATGGATAAGTTCCACAAATGTACTTGGAAGAAGGAGGTAGGGAGAAAGAAACAGTATTATATTGAAGAGCCTTTAATCCCACTCATAATCATTAACAAAAAAACGTACATAGGGGCCAATGTTTCTTGGAGAGAAATTTTTTTTATTGCTAAATTAAGGACTAATTCTCATCAACTTTGTTATGAAAGAGGGTGTTGGAAAAGGCCAAAAGAAGTGTGGGAGGAAAGAGTATGTATTTTTTTCTCTTCTAGAAAAGTGGAAACAATAAATAATTTCATTTTAGAATGTGAGGCCTTCAAAGACAACACATAAATTTATGCAAATGTTTTGGCAACTAGCTCTTGGGATAATCTATTCTATAAGGGGTTTGTCGAGAAGCTCAGAAAGTTTATTGTGAAACTTCACAGGAAAATAATCGAATACAAGAGCCACACAGAGAAGCAATCTATCCCATAAGCTATCTTTAGTCTCATGGACGTTAAAATGACTTCTTCTTCTAGTCTAAATCTCTTTATAATATGGTTTTGTAATACAACTATTTTATGTGAAATGAGAAAACTATTTTTTTTTAAATACCATAGAATTATTTTTAATGATATTTTAAATTAGAATTTTGGAGTTATTTTTAATGATACCTTAAATTAGAATTTTTTAAAAAAACAAAATGTTTGATGTAGTGCGAATTACAAAAATGCAAACGCACAGCAGAAACACCAGCAAACGTGAGACAAAGCTCACACAACTCAATGAATTCAATCGCTCAATTACATCACACTTAAATAAGAAACTCACTCACCTAATCTTCCTGCAGAAGAGGAAACAACCCTGAATAGATGGAACTGATTTCTAAATGCACACTCCCGTACAACAAACCAAAACTAAATCTATTTCTAGATTATTCTCACATCCTCCCTTAATGGAGAAATGGATTTTCTACAATACCTAACTGACTTCTAAAAACTTCAAATTTGATTTTACCAAGGGGCTTAGTAAATATATCAGCCACATTATCCTTGGTGTTACAAAATATCAATTCAATTTCATTCGACTCAATTTTCTCACGTACAAAGTGGTACTGTAACTCAACGTGTCTTGTTCTAGCATGGTAAATTGGATTATGTGCTAATTTGATAGCACTCTGATTATCACAATTGATACATGTTGAACCACTTTGCGCCTCTTCAAGATCTGCAAGAATTCTTCGCAACCAAATAGCTTCACAGGTGGCATTGGTCAAAGCTTTGTACTCTGATTCTGTTGATGATAAAGAAACAGTTGGCTGTTTCTTACTACTCCAAGATACGACTCCTGATCCAATATGAAATGCATAGCCAGAGGTAGATCGTCTGTCATCTGGATTTCCTGCCCAATCTGAATCAGAAAAACCTGTCAGTGCAACATCAGATTTATCAGTATACATAATACCTAAATTCACTGTTCCCTTTAAGTATCGAAGAACTTTCTTTGCAGCATTCCAGTGATTTCCTGAAGGCTTAGCCATGAATTGACTAAGAATACTGACTGAGTATGCAATGTCTGGTCTGGTAGTGGTGAGATAGTTCAAACTTCCCACTAGCTGACGATATAATGTTCCATCTGCCTCTTTTGTTCCATCTTCTTTGTACAACTTTGCATTCTGTTCTAAGGGAGTTGACATAGCTTTGCAATCAGTCATATTGAACTTTTTAAGAATTTCCTTTGTATATTTGCTTTGAGTGATCAAAGTTTTACCAGGCTCTCTCCATACCTCAATTCCTAAATAGTAATGCAATTCACCCAAATCTTTCATTTCAAATTCCTGTGACAACTGAACTTTAATTTCTTCAATTAACTTGTGAGCACTGCCTGTTATAATGAGATCATCCACATACAAAGATATTAAAGCAACATTTCCTTTTCCATCTTTCTTAACATACAAGTTAGGATCATTTTTGCTTTTCACAAATCCATTCTGAAGAAAGAAGGTATCAATCTTTACATACCATGATCTCGGTGCCTGTTTCAAACCATACAATGCCTTTCTTAACCTGCAAACCAGATGCTCCTGTCCCTGTTTGACAAACCCTTCAAGTTGAACCAAATAAACTTCTTCCTTTAAATCACCATTTAGAAAAGCAGATTTGACATCCAATTGATGTATATTCCAATTATGTTTTGTGGCTAAGGCAATCAATAATCTAATTGTATTCAACTTAGCTACTGGTGCAAAAGTGTCTTCATAATCAATTCCCTCCTTTTGAGCATATCCTTTTGCTACTAATCTTGCCTTAAATTTAACAATTGTACCATCTGCTTTAAATTTCAATTTGTACAACCATTTGCTTCCAATTGGAACTTTATTTTCAGGAAGTTCCACTAATTCCCATGTTTGATTTTTCATAAGAGAAGCATACTCATCATTCATAGCATTAATCCATGGTTCATGTTGTTTAGCCTGCTCATAATCAATTGGTTCTTCAACATTCATTATATTAGACATTAAGGCATAGTCTCTATACCTTGCAGGAAGCTGAGTTTGTCGAGACGACCTTCTTGGTGCTTCAATGCCTGTGGGTGTTCCATCCATGATTCGTCGGCTTTGAGGTGAATCACCTCCTTGTGATGACTCACTGCTGCTAGATGTGCTCATACTGCTGCTCTCATCCTGATCCTGTACCTGTACCTGTACCTGTTCCTGTTCCTGCTTAATCAAAGTATCAAGTTTGACATGTGCATCATTAGATATATGCCATGCATCATTCTTTGTATTACTTTTATCAGCCTTCTCATGAAACAACACATCACGACTTGCAAATAGTTTATGGGAACTTGGATCAAACAATTTATAGGCCTTCTGATCCGTACAATATCCAATGAAAACACACTTGATTGACTTGGCATCAAGTTTTCTTCTGTTAGCCTTAGGAATATGAGCAAAAGCAGTACATCCAAAAACTTTGAAATGACTCACATCAGGTTTATAACCATTAAGAACCATGAAGAACTCAAAAACAAATGAGAAAACAAATGAGCACAATTCAAAACGAGCACAACAAACAACGCCTGTACTGTATCCAACGTAGAGCTAAAAACGAATAGCGTTTTTTAAAGTCTGGCTTCAAAAAAAATGCGATTTGGAAAACAAAACTTCGGCTTCAGATTAAAGCAATTCCACGCATATTCCAATCGTTGCTGACCGGCTTATGCACTAACAGCGTATGGAACACACTACAGCGTATAGAATACAGTCTCTTTAGCGCTCCGACTACTCGCAGGGTATTCTTCTTTCAACCGCATGGAGGTCACACTGCGCACACTCTAATGGCAGATTCTTCACTGCCCGCGAAGAGGAGAGAGGCGCAGATAGCATAAACTGGCTCTGATACCAAATTAACAAAACAAACACAGCTATAAAACACAGCAAACGTGAGACAAGCTCACTCAACACAATGAATTTAATCGCTCAATTACATCACACTTATATAGGGAACTCACTCACCTAATCTTCCCCGAAGAAGAGGAACAACCCCGACGATGGAATTGATTTCTAAATGCACACCCCCGTACAACAAACCAAAACTAAATCTATTTCTAGATTATTCTCACGCTGTTTATTCCGTTTTTGGAGTTGCAATAAACCAAACATATGCATCAAATTACTACAAATCTAATAATTTTGAATGATCGATAAAATTAATTTGAAAAACTATAAAACTGAATCATTAACTCATTATAATAAAATTAACCTGAAAAACAATAGAGCTTAGCCATTAAGATATTATAATTAAATGCATTATAGGTATTTAGGGTTTTAGTATTTTATGATGTTTTTGTTGCGAATATAACTTAAAATTAGATAGTCAATGGAATTTTGGATAAACAAGGTGTATTGTTAAGAAAATTATTTTTAAACACTCTAACTAATAAAAAAAACTTATAATTTATATTTTTTAAATTAAATATATATTTTTTTTAAATTAGAAAGCAATTTAAATTCTATTTTTTCAAAATAATAAATTAATTTTTATATTTAAAAACATATTCGAAATAATTAAAATTACAATTTCATTAAAAATTCTATAATCAAATTCCTTAAAATTATGAAATCGCATAAATCATGCATTGGCCATGGAGACATAAATAAGGAAAAAACAATACGTACTCACATTTGCAGCAGCTATACAAATCTTTCTATACCTCTCCCATGATCAAATATCCATTATCTTATTTATGGGTAACTTTTATAGTCACTAAGAATCCGGGTTGCCCATGTGTTTAGACGCAAGAGGACGTTGGGCAGTCGCTTTACATGGAGCGAAGACTTTTTTTTAATAATTATGTGTTATCAACGTAGCGAGGTGACGATAAAACCGTGCGGATCATGCCAATTACGTGTTCATTTTTATTTTATTTCCAAATTGTATCATCTTTCTCCACAAATATAGATGCGGATCACAGGCTCAATTGTATCATCTCTCTCCACAAATATTCATTTATCTGCCTCCATCCCTAAATGGAGTTCTTAGCAATGTTTGTTTCCTTCTCCAGCGCAGCCCTTATGTTGCTTTTATCCCTTCCATTGGCTACAGCCATTAACAGCTATAACGTCCCCGCCATCTTCATTTTTGGGGATTCTTTAGCAGACGCTGGTAACAATAATTTCATTGCCAACACAACTGCTAAAGCTAATTTTCCGCCATACGGGGAGACCTTCTTCCCTCAACCCACTGGTCGTTTCACTAATGGCCGAACTGCATTCGATTTCATCGGTATTTTCTTCTTCTCATATTTACTTAGTGATATTTATATGGTTGATTCTCTCATTAGATGATTAATATTATACATATGATATAAATGTATGCACAGCTACTGAGTTAAGGTTGCCCTTCCCACCTCCATATCTGAAGCCACAATCTGATTTCTCTCATGGTATCAATTTCGCATCTGGAGGAAGTGGATTACTGGATTCCACGGGCAATTACTTGGTGAGTGCCAAATTAGATGCATCTTCAATCTAATTGATACACATTAGTTTACATGTTTAAAATAAGCAATTAAAAGTTGTAGGTTTTTTTGCTATGCAGAATATCATCCCTTTAAGTGTCCAAATACGCCAATTCGCCAACTATTCTTCGAGTCTAGGACAAAAATTTGGAGATTATTATGCAAAAGAAAATCTATCCAATTCCTTGTATACCATTAACAGTGGTGGCAATGATATTGGCCTTAACTATTTAGCGAATGCCACCTTCCAAAATTCTACAAGTGCCCTGGATTTCGTTAAGCTGATGCTTAATAAATATAATGAACACTTGTTGGTATGTGTGAGGCATTCATATTTTATTTTTATCAGCTAATTATTAAGCTGATTTTCTAATTATGATAAAGTTGGGAGGATTCTGTATATGTGGATGTTGCAGGGCCTTTATAATAATGGGGCAAGAAAATTCCTAGTATCAGATATCGGTCCTGTTGGATGTACTCCAAATTCAAGGCTCGCTGGAATGAAGGCATATAACGGTGGATGCGTGGAAGCTGCAAATGAGATCGCAGTGGCATATAATGAGGGTCTCAGGCAGCTTATCAACCAGCTGAATGAAAAATTAGAGGGAGCAACGTTACTGCTCGCTAACTTTTATGATTTCGTATTAAATATAATTCAACACGGCGAATCCTATGGTAAAAATATTTCAGGGATATTTCAAAAACCAGTATAGATTTCGAAACCACTCTTTCAGTTAATTGACGAAATGTAAAATGAGACGTGGCTTTGGTTGCAGATTTTAAAAACACAACGTCTGCGTGCTGTGGAGCGGGGCCATTTAACACGGCTGTGTCTTGTGGGTTGGAGATTCCAAATGAGAAGCGTGGAGAATACAGAGCTTTTCTTTGTAAAGATCCAGCGAAATATTTGTTTTGGGATGGAACCCATCCCACTGAGAATGTTTATCAGATGGCTTCTGGCCAGATTTGGCATGGGAATACGTCATTCATCACCCCTTTCAATCTCAAAACACTTCTGCGCAAACATTGAACAAACGATTATTAGTTTTTAGTCCCTGCCGTAGTGATCAAGGAGTATCCGTTAGCATTAGTAATACATTGTTAACATATTTTCAGTGTTATTTACTGTGTTTTTTCTTAAAGTGGCAATCACATTAGGAATGGTGTCAGATAATGATTGTATTTTAAAGTTAGACAAAATAAAAATATAAAAGAATTATTAGAGATATTTACACTCGTGTAAATTAATGGGGAGTATAGAATTAAATTGTCACCCCTATTTATTTTTTAGATTTCAAAATTAGTCAAATTGACTTTATATATAGATATTCACATATTCATAATCTTTTTCACTACATAGACTTTTATTTATTTTTTTGGATTTCAAAATTCGTCAAATTGACTTTATATAGATATTTATATATTCATAATCTCTTTCACTGCATAGGTTTTCATTTATTCTTTTAGATTTCAAAGTTAGTCATTTAGTCAAAAGTTATGGCCGAAATAAAAGAGCTATGTTTTTTATAAATTTTAAATATCAGAATAATCATTTCTTAAAAATATATATATTTAGTTTGCAAGTAGATATCTTCAAAAATATAAATTTAGGGTTTACATGATAATATTTATAAATTTATTCAGTTAGAGTAGTAATAAACGTTTAGAGCATATAGAGAATTATGTTGAAAATCAAAAGTTGTGAACCTAAAATTAAGGGGTAATCCCATCCACCACAAAGTTGAAAAAGATGTTTTACTAAATATATTTTGAAACCAATAATAATGGGCATTGATAAAATCGTGTGAATTTTTAATGCTCACATGTTCTATTAACATCCATGCATTGTAGAATGTTTGTGTATAATACAATGCACACTCATTATATAACATGCACATGCTCTTTTCAATCTTTCTTTCCTCTCTTTATCTTTCTCTTCCTCCCTTTCTCACTCAGCCTCCTTTTCATCCTTTTCTCTATATCCTTATGTCTCTCTCGTACAATGAGCTCTCTCTCCCATTCGCTGAGCCCCTTTTCTCACCATAGCCCCCCCACTCCCCGTATCTCTTTTCGTATACCTTTCTCTATCTCAATCTCCTCTTGTTTCCCTCATCTCTTTCCCTCTTTCCCTATCCATTTATTTCTTACTTTCTCTCCCTGTGTCTCCCTCTTTCTCTCTCTTCCTTTTGTCATCTATCTCAATTTATCCCCCCTCTTTCCCTTCATCCCATCCCTTGTCTTCATCATTTTCACTCTCCCTATCCCTAATTTGTATCTTTGTGTTTATGTCTTCCTTTTTTATCCCTCTCTCTCAAGTTTCTAATGCCCCCCTTCCTGTCTCCCTACCTGCCCCCCATCTCCCTTTCCATATATCCCCCCCTCTCTCTCTCTAGACCTATGACTTAATTTGATCTCTCTCCTCGTTTCCCTATTTACCTCATTTCTCTCATTCTCCCTCCATTTTCTCTATTCTCTTGTGTATCTTTCTTCCTTTATATATATATATATATATATATATATATATATATATATATATATATATCCCCCTCTCTCTCCTTATGTATCCCTCTTTTTATCTCTCTCCTCTTTTCCATATTTCCTAATCTCTTTCTATCTCTATCTTTCTCCTCTTCCTTTTTTCATCCCCCACCCCCAAATAATTTTTTTATCTCTCTCCTCTCTCTCTTTATCTCCTCTCCTGTATGTCTCCCTCCTATATCCCTCCCTTTATTTCTATCTCTCCCTCTATATGTCCTCAATTACATCCACCCGCGCCTCACCCCTTCTCTCTAACCCCCCTCTCTTTTTTTCTCTAAGTATCTTTCTCTCTCCCTATCAATCTCACTCTCTCTCCCCCAATGTCTCTCCCCTATATATGTCCTCGTCTCCACTTCCCTCTCCCTCCCCTCTCTTTGTCTTTCTCTACACTTCCCTCACCCTCCCCTCTCTTTTTCTTTTTGTCTCTCTCTCTCCCCTTTTTATGTATCCTTCCTATATTGATCTAGATTTATGCAAGAACACAATAATACACAGAAATAAATATAAACACAGATATGCAGTGGAAATAATAATTCAGTTCATTAATATCAAATAAAAGAAATGTGCTTACAGACATAATGGAAATAAACTAGCTAGGGCGCTGGTAGTGTATCTCTGAGAAGAGATGTGGCGGTTACACGCCTCTGAACTATATTACAATGAGGCTCGAGGGCCTATGTATTATTGAGAAACAATGGAAAACACTAAACATCCAAAAACCTAATCCTAGGAAATGAAGCGCTAAAAATATGGGCCTCGTTTGGGTAAATCGGTGTTTCAACTTCCCGAGGAAATAAATTTGACATATGATATTCGTTTGATGTGCACCATAACTTATTAGAAAGATCTATCCGAGGACTAAAAATTTTGATGTGAGAAAAATGGTCCATGGCTGGACCCATTTTGCTCCCGGTTTTCCAAAAAAACGTCGTTTAGGGCCTCAAAACAACTAGGAAAGTTCAGGACCCGAAAAAATGCTAAACATGGTAAGTTGTGTTGAAACTAAAAAACTGGAAGAACAGATGGTGGGGGTTCATATGGAATAGGTGGGTGGCCACCAATATAAACCTGGATCATTAGGGCCTCAAAACGGCTTTGAAATTTCATGATCTGAAATACTGCTAAAAATAGTAAGGTGTGCTGAAAATGAAAAACTGAAAGAATTGATAGTGTGGGTCCAAATGGAATAGGTGGGTGGCCACCAATATCCACCTGGATCATATATCCTTGTCTTTCTCAATTTTGGGAGAAAAGGGAAGAATTCTTTTGTTGCTGTGTTTATTTCATAATAGCCTTTGACAAGGTTCCTAGGGATAAAATTTGGCATAGAATTGAGGAACTTGGGTTTCCCATGCATTTGAGAGAAGTTGCACATAAGCTGTATGAAGAGGTGAAAGTAAAAATTAGAACTTTAGTAGGCATTTTTGAAAGTTTTAGAAGCAATATCGAGGTCAAACAAGGTTTTCAACTATCTCCTACCCTCTTTGGTTTATATATCAACAAGCTTGAAAAGTGGTTAAATTCGCAAGGGGGTGATGGTATCCATTCAAGAAGATTGTTATAAGGCTTCTTTCGTATGCATATGACCTTATTATGATTGATAAATCTTCTCTTGGTTTGTATGAGCACTTACTTTCCCTTGAGTATTTTTGTAGAACTGTGGGGATGCATGTCAACATCAACAAAACGAAAGTAATGGTTTTCTCTAACAAAAGAAAACATAACCAACATAAGTTCTACTTTGAAGGAAAAATTCTGGAAGAAGTTGCGGATTACAAATACCTCATAATTAACTTCAATAGAAATCGAATTTGGGATGGATGTAGAAAGAAAATAACTTTGGGGGGGGTGTAAAGCATTTTATGCTTTTCAAAATAAGTGTAGAGAGGAAGAGTTATTGGACTAGAAAACCACTCTAAATCCTTTGTGCTTTTCGTGATTCTGGTGATTCTCTACGGCTGTGAATTGTGGGCCAACAGTACATCCACAGGGGCTTCACTCAATGAACCTATGCCCTATCACGTGCGTTCGTGGCATATTAAACAATACCTTTAATTTGACTAGATATTGGAAAATACCTCGAAAAATCACATTATTTAACCTCCTACAAATACAAACCCAATACACCTTTCCAATTTAAAAAACCTCTACTTCCACTAGATATTGTAGGTATCCATTTTTTCATTAACATTTTTTATACCCCTTTATATTTTTTCACTAACTTTGAGCTCCATTTTTTATATATATCAATATAAAAACCCTTTACCCCCTATATACCCCCCAATATGTTATGCCATTTTTTCCTCAATATATATCCCCCAATATGAACCCACGTGGTATTGTATTGCTCCCCCAATGAATCCCCTGTGAGTACATCTAACATGCAGTGGAAACAAATTGAGAAAATTCAAAAGCGTTTGATTACAAACAAATTCAAAATTAAAAGTGCAGTTCCTTATGCTATCTTGTCAAGTGAAAAAAGGGTTGCTCCTATTGAAGCAATTTCTATGGTGCGGGTCATAAGGTATTTAAAAAAAAATGAACAAATGGAAGAGAGTAGATGGCCTAAGATTGTGTTTAATGACATATTGTGCAAAATAAAGAAGAATTGGATGCGGAAAAATAACAAATGGTTTAGCAAATGGGGCATTTTCTTGAGCATGTGTCCCACAAACAATAAAGATATAAAAGCTTTTGTTATGGATAAGTTCCACAAATGTACTTTGGAGAAGGAGATAGGGAGAAAGAAAAAATATTATATTGAAGAGTTTAATCCCACTCATAATCATTAACAAAAAACGTACATAGGGGCCAATGTTTCTTGGAGAGCAAAAAATTTTATTGCTCAATTAAGGACTAATTCTCATCAAGTTTGTTATGAAACAGTGTGTTGGAAAATGCCAAAATAAGTGTGGGAGGAAAGAGTATGTATTCTTTTCTCTTCTAGAAAAGTGGAAACAAAAAATAATTTCATTTTAGAATGTGAGGCCTTCAAAGACAACATGGAAAGTTATGCAGATGTTTTGGCAGCTACCTTTTGGGATAATTTATTTAATGAGGGGTTTGTCGAAAAGCTCGAAGAGTTTATTGTGAAACTTCGCAGGAAAATAGTCGAATACAAGAGCCACATATAGAAGCAATCTGTCCCATAGGCTATCTTTAGCCTCATGACCATTAAAACAACTTCTTCTAATCTAAATCACTTTGTGATATTTTAAATTAAAATTTCCTCTTTATATCATAACCTTTTTTTAGATATCATTGATTTATTTTTCATGATATTTTTTTATATTAGAATTTTGGAATTATTTTTAATGATACTTTAATTAGAGTTTTTTAAAACAAAAGGTTTGAATTCGGTTTTTGAAGTTGCAATAAACCAAACACATGCATCAAAATACTACAAATCTAATCATTTTGAATGATCAATTAATTTGAAAAACGATAAAACTTTTAATCATTAACTCGTTATAATAAAATTAATGAAAAACTATAAAACTTAATCATTAACTCATTATAATAAAATTAATTTGAAAAACAATAGAGCTTAACCATTAAGATATTATAATTAAATGCATTATAGGTATTTAATGTTTTAGTAATTTATGATGTTTTTGTTGTGAATATAACTTAAAATTGTTAAGTGGAGTTTTGGATAAACAAAATGCATTGTTAACACACTTTTAAATGTTAAATCACTAATTCAATTATAGAAGTGTTATTTTTAGACGCGGTAACTAATATTTTTTTTTTTGAATTAGAAAATAATTTAAATTCTAATTTTTCAAAATACTAAATTAATTTTTATATTTAAAAACATATTTTAAATAATTAAAATTACAATTTCGTTAAAAATTCTATAATCAAATTCCTTAAAATTATGAAGTTGCATACATCATGCATTGGCCATGGAGACACATAAAAAAGGGAAAAAAAATACGTACTCATATTTGCAGTAGCTATACAAATCTTGCTATACCTCTCCCATGATCAAATATCCATTATCTTATTTATATAACTTTTATAGCCATTAAGAATCCGGGTTGCCCATGTGTTTAGACGCAAGAGGACATTGATATGGTTCAACATTGGTGATCTTCACGATGGGCAGTCGCTTTACATGGAGCGCGGACTTTTTTTTTAATAATTATGTGTTATCAACGTAGAAAGGAGACGATAAAACCGTGAGGATCATGGCAATTACGTGTTCATTTTTATTTTATTTCCAAATTGTATCATCTCTCTCCACAAATATAGATGCGGATCACAGAGTCAATTGTATCGTATTTCCTTTTCATTTATCTGAATCCATCCTTAAATGGAGTTTTTAGCAATGTTTGTTTCTTTTTCTAGCATGGCCTTTATGTTGTTGGAATTTTTTTGATAAATTCTAACAAAATAAAGGAATAAAAGTTTTTCTTTTACCACATAGAGATTGAAACAAAATAAAAATTCTAAACAGAGATGAGAAGTAAAACACTGTCATTTCATTAAAATAAATTGTTGTTTTATTACAAAATGTTTTCTTCAGAACTTTTGTTGTTCTGGATTCACACAAAAATTAACTCCTGCTAGCTGCTACACACACAGCTCACTCTTTCACTCTTTCACTCACAACAAAATTGCTCTCTGTGTCTTTGTGTTTTGTTTTCTGCCTTCTAGCTAGAAATTACAATGCTCTCTGTTTTCAACAATGCGCTGTATATTCAATACACAATCCGCACAGCAACTTTTATATATATCCACGACATTTTTAACATTACATATATATATTATAAATATTCCATATTTATAATATATATAAAACACATTCTTGGTTAAACGGTGATGAGATGAAGTGGGCTGTTATAGCACTCATCACAGGTTCAATTCTCTTCTCCGATTGGGGTGATGTATCTGAACATGTTGATGAAAAATTAAAGGAACTACCAAGCTTACCAAAAAAAAAAAAAAAAACACATTTAACCAAAGTTAAAAACAATGTACTGCGGTAAAAACAATTAACCCATTGTAAAATTAAAATATCATGCGTGAATATTAAAACTAAGCCAAAAAGCATTTAAACTTATGCTAAGGTTTAACAACCTTATTCTTTTATGCTTTTCGGGGGGCTGCTTCCAAAAGCCTTTCCGTGTGTTCCTTCACCCCTCGGAACTCTTTTGATTTGTTGGTAGGTGGGTCCAGTGGTTGATGATGTCAGCTATTTCGGGGTTCTCCAATCCTCCTGCCACTTGAGCTTTGTTGACCCTTCGGAATGACTTGTCGCCTCTGCAATGAATACCGTGGGTCACGTTTTTTACAAAGTGGTTGTTGCTGATAAGAACAGCTCTTGCACCACCTTTGCATTCATTCTTCCGCTTAGACTCGCATCAGCCATTACTCTGCTGTCATGTTGATTTGTGCGAGCATTTGGAATTAAATTCCAACACTCCCCCTTAATTTCAACTGCTGAGTTTTCCTGCATACCCAGGCATTTCCTGAAATAATTAAAACTATTCTGTGTTAATGGTTTTGTGAGGATATTAGCAAATTTCTCCTCTATTCTACAATGTTGCAAAACAATCTCACCATTATTAACCAGTTCTCTTATAAAGTGAAATTTAGCATCAATATGCTTTGTTCTTTTATGAAAGACATAATTTTTCGATAAAGCTATCGCTGAGCTATTATCACAGTAAATGGTTGTGCCTTTTTCTTGTTCATGACAAAAATCTATGAGTACTCTTCTCAGCCATACTGCTTGGCATGTTGTTTCTATTGCTGCCACATATTCTTCCTCTACTATTGATAAAGCAACTACTGGTTGCTTCTTGGAAGCCCATGAAATTGCTCCCGATCCCAAGTGAAACACATATCCATATGTGCTTTTCCTATCATCTACACTTCCAGCCCAATCACTATCAGTGTAACCTGTCAATTCAAAATTTTCAGATGAGGAGTATAAGATACCATAACCCTTCGTTCCATTCACATACCTGAGAATTCTCTTGGCTACCTGCCAATGAGTCTCTTTCGGTCTTTCCATAGACCTGGAGATTAAACTAACAGTGTGCATTATATCTGGCCTAGTTGCAGTCAAATACATGAGGCTTCCAACTATGCTTTTAAACAGTTTTGGATCAAAATCCTTGTTGATGTCTTCTTTAGTCAATTTCAACCCCATGACAGTTGGAGTTACAACTGCTTTGCTATTCTGCATGTTGAATCTTTTCAAGACTGCTTCAACATATTTTTCTTGGGAAATGAAAATTCCATTTACATTCTGCTCTACTTCAATTCCAATAAAATATCTTACGAAACCCAAATCATTCATTTCAGATTCACTTTTCATGACTGCTTTAAAATCAACAATGAGTGAATCTTCATTGCCAGTGAAAATTAAATCATCTACATATAATACAACAATAAGAATCTTACCATCATTTCCCTTTATGTAGAGCGTGGGTTCTCCATTACATTTCTCAAATCCATTTTCAATCAGGAAAGCATCTATCCTGTTGTACCATGCTCTCGGTGCTTGCTTCGGCCCGTAAATAGCCTTTTTCAACTTGCATACTTTTTTCTCTTGGCCTTCAATTTCATAGCCTGGAGGTTGTTCAACATATACCTCTTCTTTCAACACTCCATTCAGGAATGCAGATTTCACATCCATTTGATAAACCTTCCATTTGTGTTGTGCTGCTATGGACAACATTGTTCTCACTATTTCCATCCTTGCAACCGGTGCAAAGGTTTCTTCATAGTCTCTTCCTTGTCAGTACTTGTAGCCTTTGACAACAAGTCTGACCTTGTGCCTTTCAATCTTGCCTTCAGGATTGCTCTTGGTCTTGTAGACCCATTTAGCTCCAATGACTTCTTTACCTTTAGGGAGGTCCACTAACTCCCATGTATTACTTTTTTCTATTGCACCAATTTCTTCATCCATTGCTTCAATCCATTTTTCTTTTGAATTGGGTCATCAACATGACAATATAAAGAAAATAAAGAGTTCAGACCAGAATTATCATTTACCTCTCTTTGTTCATAAATCTCACTCAGATTTCTGAATCTCGGTCTTCTTGGTGTACTTGGAGTTCCACTTGAACTCGAGGGTGTTTCTATACCTTGTGGTGTGCTTGGAGAAGCACTTCCTTGATTTCTCAAGGCTGTTCTATTTCCATCTTGTGGTGTGGTTTGTTGTGCTTGCGATGGTGGTGGAGGAGCCACCAAGGAGGGATTATTTGCTCCTGTCCCTTCCTCTTCTTCTTCATGAGACACACTAGTCTTCATGTTCACCATTTTATCTAAGCTTCCATCCCAAGCTTCTTCTTCAATAAACTGCACATCTCTACTTATTACTGCTTTCTTGGTGGATGGATTATAGAGTTTGTATGCTTTGGACTCATCACTGTATCCAAAAAAGATACATTTCTCCCCCTTACTATCAAGCTTCTTCCTTTGCTGATCCGGAACATGTGCATATGCCACACAGCCGAATACTTTCATGTGGGTGACGAACTATTTTCTGCCGCTTCACGCTTCTTCCAGAATTCTATTCATGTAGCTTTGGTTGGGCATCTATTCAAGAAGTACGCTGCACAATTTATAGCTTCCGCCAAATACTCATTTGGAAAATGTTTTGCCTTCAGCATACTTCTGACCATGTCCATGATGGTCCGGTTTTTCCTTTCTGCAACACCGTTTTGCTGAGGTGTGTACCTTGTGGTAAACTGTTTCTGTATGCCATTCTCCCTACAGAAATGCAGAAACTCTTTGGAGATGTATTCTCCACCTCTGTCAGTTCTTATAACTTTGATGTAGTGCCCACTCTACTTCTCAACAAGAGTTTTGAAGTGGTGTAACTTCTCAAACACTTCACTCTTTTGATTCAAGAAATACACCCATGTCTTTATGGTGTAATCATCTATGAATGTCAAAACATATTTGTTGCCAGCTAAAGACGGCGTTTGCATTGGTCCACACAAATCAGAGTGGACAATATCTAAGGGTGCCTTTTCCCTTATACTCTTTCCTGTTGGAAAGCTTTCTCTATGTTGTTTTCCTAAGATGCAGGCTTCACAAAGGCTGTCCAGTTTCTCAATCAGTGGTAATCCTTTTACCATTCCCTTTCTGTGTAACAAGTTCAGGCCTCCGAAATTGAGATGTCCAAATCTCAAGTGCCATAACTAGCCTTCATCTTTCACTTCCTCTTGAAATACCTCTTCTGTTACAGCTGCTACATTTCTTCCTTCTTTCAAGTCTAAACTGAACTTGAGAGGAAACATCCGATTGCTTTTCATCTGCACCTGTACAATGACTTTCTTGCTTGGAGGTATGTCCATGATTATGCACACATCATATTTAAAAAATACATTGTAGCCCTTGTTAATGAGTTGTCCAATGATCAAAAGATTACATTTCAAGCCAGGTACATAATATACATCTGGCACAAATTTTTGTTCTCCATTTCTTGCCAGGATACTGACTCTGTCATTTCCCTGGACGAATATCTTACTATCAGTTCCTGTTGTTACCTCAGATTTAACATTTTCATCAAGATTGGAAAACATTGCAATGTTTCCAGTGATGTGGTTACTACAAACTGAGTCTAAGAACCATACATTATCTTATTTATCTTGTGCTATATTACATGTTAACAACACATTGTTCTGATTCTTATTTTTTTGTTTTGCTAAATTAGCATTCTACCTATTATTCATGTAATTTTGTTTTTTCCTACATTCATTGGCATAGTGCCCATATTTCTTGCAATAATGACATTGGACTTGGGATTTATCATAGCTTTGTCCATTAGCTTGTTGTTGGCTTGAGCCTTCATTGTGGTTTTGATTGCCGCTTCTTCCACTCGAAGTTGCAGGGCTATTTCTGCCTCTATTTTGGCTTCTACCTCTTCCTCTGTTATTTGTTTTGTCTTGACCTCTGCTTCGGCCAAAAGACATTTGAGTCTTGAAGGCTTGTTCCAATGAGGAATCTGATCCTCTGTTCAGTCTGTGTTCATGAGACATCAGGGATGCACTCAGCTCATCCACTGTAAATTGTGAGAGATCCTTTGTCTCTTCTATTGCCACTACTATGGCATCAAATCTTGAGGGTAGACTTCTCAAGATTTTCTCCACAATTATTCTTTCTTCAAGTGTCTCTCCATGAGATCTTATCTGGGTAACCAACCCAATAACTTGAGTGAAAAATGAATTTATATTTTCAGACTCTTTTATACAGAGAGTTTCAAAATCTCACCTTAGCATTTGCAACTTTTTTGTCTTCACCTTTCCCATGCCTTGATAGGTTTTCTTGAGAATATCCCATGCCTCCTTAGACTTTGTTGCTGCTGCAATCCTTGGGAAAATACTCTCATGTACAGATTGAAAAATATATAAGAGGGCTTTGGAATCCTTCTTCATATTATCTTTTAGCAAATATCTTTCTGTTGCTGTCAAAGCAATCAATGATGCTGCATCTGTTGGTTCTGGGTATCCATTCTCAACTAGCTCCCATATATCCTGTGAGGCAAACATAGCTCTCATAGTTATAGCCCAATATTCATGATTCTTCCCATTAAACTGTGGAAGTTGGGGATTTGTTAGACTAGTGTCTGCTGCTACCATTGTGATTGTGTTTTTAAATAAACTGTCTCTTTGTTGAGAAATAAAATCTATCTCTAAAACTCTTGAGACTTCTCTTTTACATCTCTTTGGACTATAATCTTAACATCAAACAATAAACTATGTTTTGAGAAATACCTTGGACTTTTGCTAAGCCTTCACTCTGCTGGAGAACTGCTGCAACAAACTCCTTCCTTCAGCTTCTTTGACACCTTCAAAGAGCCTGGACTAGCTCCAATAACATGTTGGAATTTTCTGATTAATTCTAACAAAACAGAGGAATAAAAGTTCCTCTTCTACAACACAGAGATTGAAACAAAATAAAAATTCTGGACATAGATGAGAAGTAAAACACTGCTATTTCATTAAAATAAACAGTTGTTCTATTACAAAATGTTTTCTTCAGAACTTCTGTTGTTCTAGATTCACACAAAAATTAACTCTTGTTGGCTGTTACACACGCAGCTCACTCTTTCACTGTTTCACTCACAACAAAATTTCTCTCTGTCTCTGTCTTTTGTTTTCTGCCTTCTGGCTAGAAATTACAATGCTCTCTGTTTTCAACAATGCTCTGTATACACAATCCGCACAACAACTCTTATTTATATCCACGACATTTTTAACATTACATATATATATTATAAATATTCCATATTTATAATATATATAAAACACATTTAACCAAAGTTAAAAACAATGTACTGTGGTAAAAACAATTAACCCACGGTAAAATTAAAATATCATGCGTGAATATTAAAACTAAGTCAAAAAACATTTAAACTTATGCTAAGGTTTAAGAACCTTATTCCTTTATTCTTTCTGGGGGGCTGCTTCCAAAAGCCTTCTCGTTTGTTCCTTCACCCCCCGGAACCCTTTTGATTTCTTGGTAGCTAGGTCCAGTGGTTGATGATGTCAGCTATTTCAAGGTTTTCCAATCCTCCTACCGCTTGAGCTTTGTTGAATCTTCGGAATGACTTGCCACCTCTGCAATGAATACAATTGGTGAAGTTTTTAACAAGGTGGTTGTTGTTGATAAGAACAACTCTTTCACCACCTCTGCATTCACTCTGCCGCTTAGACTCCCACTAGCCATTACTTTTCTATCCTGTTGATTTGTGCGGGCAGTTGGAATTAAATTCCAACATATGTTGCTTTTATCTCTTCCATCGGCTACAACCATTAACTATAACATCCCCGCCATGTTCATTTTTGGGGATTCTCTAGCAGATGCTGGTAATAATAATTTCATTTCCAACACAACTGGTAAAGCTAATTTTCCTCCTTATGAGGAGACCTTCTTCCATCACCCCACTAGTCATTTCACTAATGGCCGAACTGCATTCAATTTCATTGGTATTTTCTTCTTCTCATATTTACTTAGTGATATTTATATGGTTGATTCTCTCATTAGATGATTAATATTATACATATGCTATAAATGTATGCACAACTACTAAGTTAAGGTTGTCCTTCCCACCTCCCTATCTGAAGCCATGGTCTGATTTCTCTCATGGTATCAATTTCGAATCTGGAGGAAGCGGATTACTGGATTCCACGGGCAATTACTTGGTGAGTGCCAAAGAGATGCATGTTCAATCTAATTGATGCACATGAATTTGCATGTTTGAAATAAGCAATTAAACGTTGTAGGTTTTTTTGGCTATGTAGAATATCATCCCTTTAAGTCTCCAGATACGCCAATTCGCCAACTATTCTTCGAGTCTAGGACAAAAACTTGGAGATTATTATGGAAAAGAATATCTATCTAATTCCTTCTATACCATTAACAGTGGTGGAAATGATATTGGCCTTAATTATTTAGTGAATGCCACCTTCCAAAATTCTACAAGTGCCCAGGATTTCGTTAAGCTGATGCTTAATAAATATAATGAACACTTGTTGGTATGTATGAGGCATTCATATTTTATTTTTATCAGCTAATTATTAAGATGATTTTCTAATTATGATAAATTTGGGAGGATTCTGTATATGTGGATGTTGCAGGGCCTTATAATAATGGGGCAAGAAAGTTCCTAGAATCAAATATCGGTCTTGTTGGATGTACTCCAAATTCAAGGCTTGCTGGAATGAAGGCATATAATGGTGGATGCGTGGAAGCTGCAAATGAGATCGCAGTGGCATATAATGAGGGTCTCAGGCAGCTTATCAACCAACTGAATGAAAAATTAGAGGGAGCAACGTTACTGCTCGATAAATTTTATGATTTCGTATTAAATATAGTTCACCATGGCGAATCCTATGGTAAAAATATTTCAGGGATATTTGAAACACCAGTATAGATTTCGAAACCACTCTTTCAGTTAATTGATGAAATGTAATATGGGATGTGGCTTTGGTTTCAGGTTTTAAAAACACAATGTTTGCGTGTTGTGGAGCATCCTTATACTTAATTTGTATCTCTGTGTTTATGTCTTCCTTTTTAATCCATCTCTCTCAAGTTTCTAATGCCCCCCACCTTGTCTTTCTACGCAACCCCCCACCCCCCTTCCCCCCCTCCAACTCTCTTCTATCCCTTTCCCTATATCCCTCTCTCTCTCTCTCTCTCTCATTTCCCCCCAAGCTTTTCCTCTCTCAACCCCTTTCTATCTCTCTCTCCCTCCCTTTTCTCTATTCTCTTTTGTCTCTCTCTTCCTTTATATATATATATATATATATATATATATCCCTCTCTGTCCTTATGTATCCCTCTTTTTATCGCTCTCCTCTTTTCCATATTTTCTAATCTCTCTCTATCTCTATATTTCGCGTTCCCTTCCTTTTTGCATCCCACTCTCCCCCTCCCCCCAATTTTTTGTTTATCTCTTTCCTCTCTTGTATGTCTCCCTCCTATATCACTCCCTTTATTTCTATCTCTCCCTCTATATGTCCCCCATCACATCCCCCCGCCCCTTTCTCTCTAACCCCCCTCTCTTTTTTTCTCTAAGTACCATTTTCTCTCCTTATATTCCCCTCTCCCTTGTCTTTCTCACTCCCTTTCCCCATCTTTGTGCTTCCTTATCTCTCCCTATCAATTTCACACACTCTCTCGCAATGTCTCTCCCTATATTTGTCCCTGTCTCCACTTCCCTTTACCTTCCCTCTCTTTGTCTCTTTCTCTACACTTCCCTCACCCTCCCCTCTCTTTTTCTTTTTGTCTCTCTCTACCCCGTGTATGTATCCATCTTATATCCTTATCTTTTTCTCCCTCTGCCCCCCCACCCATATATCTCCCTTTCCCTATTTTGTTATCTCTTTCTTCCCTTCCCCATCTCCCTCTCTCTCTCTATCTCCCCCCCTATCACTCTCCCTCCCCTCTCTTCTTATGTCTCACTCTTTCTATATATCTCCTCCTTTCCATCTTTCCATATCTCTCACCTCTCTCTATCTCGTGACTCTCTCCCTCTCTCTCACTACTCTCTTAACTCCCTTTCCCTATCCCTCTCTCTTTGTCTATCTCCCCATTTTGTCTCTTATATCCCCCTCTCTCTAACCCCCCACCTTCTTTCTCTCTCTTTATATGTGTGTGTGTGTGTGTATGTCCCCCCTATCTGTCTCCTTCCTCTATTTTCATATTTCCCCCTCTTTCTATCTCTCTTCCCTATATGTCTGACACCTACATCCATCTCTCTCCCCCCTCCACCTCTCCCTCTTTTCTTCTCTCTCTCTCTATCTAACCCCCCTCTATTTTTCCATCTATCTCCCTCTCTCTATTTCTCCCCTTATATGTCTCCCTCTTACATCTCTCTATCTCCCCCACTTCTCTCTCTCCCTCTCTCTCCATGTTTCCCTACCTCTCTCTCTAACACACACTCTCTCCCTACTTTTCGTATCCCTTTAGACTCTCTCTCTTTTCATGTATCCCTATTTAACTCTCTTTACCCCCCGCCCCCCCTCCCCAATATCTTTCTCTCCCTATTCCTGCCATCCATCTCCCTCTTCATTCTCCCATTAGAGTGGGGCAAGAATGCACACACATTATTATGTTCTACCATTCAACATCCCCACTTTTCCTTCTCGTGTGTAATTGGAGTAGGAAAATTTGTTTATTATTAATTCATGTAGGTTAATAACATGTGGATACTACTAACACGTTGGCATTCCTACCCTTCAACATCATCATTCTTCCCCCACCTCCCTCTCTCTCTCTAACACACACACACTCTCTCTAACCCCCTCTCTTTCATCCCTCTATATCCCTCCCTCCATCTCCCCTACCTCTCATTTTCTCTCTCTCCCTATCTATCACTCCCTTGATCTGTCTCCCTCCCTCCAACTCCCCCTCTCTCTATGTCTCCCTCTTTCCTCATTTCCTCGTCTTTATCTATATCTCGCTTTCTCTCTCTCTCTCTCCTCCCTATATCTCTCCCTCCTACATACATTTCTCTCTCCTCCCACCTCTCCATCTCTCTCTAATGCACAAACACTCTCTCTCTCTCACACATCTTTAAAAAACTCTCTCTCTAACACACACTCTCTAATGTCTTCACATTAACTCTCTATCCCACTTTCCTTATCCATATATCTCCCTTCCTCCCTCTTACATATACCCCATTCTTTCTCTCTCCCTATATGTTCTCCTGTCTCCCCTTCCCTAATTCCACCTCTCTTCACCCATTCCCATATCTCTTCCACCCCCTATCTCTATTCCTCCCTCTACCTTGACTTCTATCTTGATAAACTATAGATCACAGGTAAAGACAGGGAAAAAGACAATTAAATTTGGTCGAAAAGGCTTCAAGCCCTAATGTATCACATACTCCCTATATTTTATCTTTCAAAGATACAAATATATAATAAAACTATAAAACCACCTCAATTGTTCTCACTCACCTTGACATCGCATAATGAGATAATGAGATAAAGTAGGAAGAGAAAAAAAAGGATCTAAAAACAAACTTAAGATAACAACTATATTTGAAGATGTGAAATACATAAAAGTGTTATGTTAACACTTTATAATTTTATATGAGAAAGAAACTAAAGAGCATGAGATAAAAGAAAATGAAAATCTCTTTCTCAATGGAAATGCCACCTATCTCCAATATCACTCCATAATGCTTTTGAAGAGGAATACATAACACAATTTGAAGGTCTTGATTTTCCTTTTTTACTTTCAAAGGAGAAAATTGATTCTAATGAAGATCAACTCACTCCATATCTCATATTCATCCTTAAATTAAATCAATATTAGTGATCTTGTTCCGGATTTTTGTTAAAATAACTACGACAAATTATACAAAAATCATACCATATTTACTCCAACCATTGTAGGTCATAGCTGCTAAAAATTTGCGGCAGTGCAGTGCACGTGAGAAGTTCTTTGATCACAACTTGTGGGCCACCAGGCATGGGGTTTTGTAATTCTTAAGCAATAACATTCATCCCTTGAGTGGAGATCACATTGACACGAGATTTTTGAGCAATAGAAACCATTAGTCAAGGGTTCAAGTTGATTCCAACCAAAATTTTTCAATTGAATATGTCTTTTTCTATGGATTGAATCTCATGCATCGAAACCTATCAAAGGGAATGTCGCTCCAATCTCTTGTTTTCATAGTGTTGCTCTGTGTGGTGTATGTGGGGAATTGCACATTGTAATGATTCATGAGACACATCGAAATATCGGCTAAACACAACATAAAGATGATATTTAGTTAGAAAAAAAACTGAATACCATCAATAAGCGTCAAATGTCTAGGATTTGTGGTCACCCCCAACCCAGCAATCTCTTTCCAACTGGAATTTGCATGAGTGGGCATGCATGGACATTTTTTCGAAAAAAAATCATGAACCAAATGAGAGTTTTGCACCCAAATGTGAAACTGGAATGATCTTTAAAAACATAGATTTCAACTTTCAAAATTGAAACCCCAGAGGCACTCCGTTCATGGCACTTATCACTGACTTTTTTTAGGAGGCGAATCACAAAATGTGAGAGTTGATAGCCCTCGGGGTCTCAGGCCAGGAAATGTGAATAATCTCACTTGACTTGTAAACCACTCCATTATCCCTCCATGAGACTGCTTGTGGTATGATGGGGTTCCCTCCCATGCTTTGGACCTCGAGTGGTTCGATGAACAATTGTTGCACAAAATCGAATGTGGTGCTTTCCAATCACTTCATTCAGCATTTGGTATTTATATAGAGCTACTTTTGGTTCGTTCTACAGAATTTTACACAGCTGCAATTTAAATCTGTGACTAGTGAGATTGCAAGCAACACCAATAACTAAAATATATTTTATCAAAATTTATAAGTTATTCTGAAACAAGAAGGGTGCATTGTAAGCCAAAATTTCCCTTCTTAAGTAGCCATCACTCCTTAAAACTTTGTGGATAGATCTTCCTGAACTTTGTGTTGAAAATGTTAAAATCACCTGCGTATCCCGTGCAGGTATAAAACAGAGTAAAAACAGGGGTAGTGTATATTTATGTGCATTTAACACAGGAATGGAGAAACCGTAAGGAGGAATTAAATTTTTATGGGCCGCAACAACCATTGCAGAGATGAATTTATGTTTATGGGTGTAGTCGTTTTTGCAGAGGAGAAATTGAAGACTTTCGTGGTTCAAACCACGCAACAAAATTTTTATTAAAGAGAAGTCATTTCGGGATTTTAAGCCCTCAACAACCAATCAAAGTTTTGTTTAAATGCGCCAAAGATTTTAAGTCTTGAATGGGCCACTTCATCTATGGTACCCACTTCATCGCCCATTTCCAAGTTATGTTTTGAGTGTCTTGTTGATATGAAGTCCCACTGCGATGCGATGTTGCGATATCGCACATCGCATATCACAACGGATAGAGTTATATATACCACTGCAAAGGTTTCCGCTGAAGTTTTATTGCGATGCGATGCGATGTGGTCCCTACCACTATCACACATCACAATCGCTCGTCACCATAGTTAACCACATATGTTATGTTCCGCCAACTGCCAATCCGCTGATGGCCAATATCGCTCATCGTAACATCGCCACCCGCCAAACCATTTGTTCCAAAGTTCATCATCGATGTGCCGATGCCAATAGCACAAGCGCATATCGCTCATCGCACATCGCAAGGGCACAAGTCCCGCAGACCATTGATCTGCCGCAGTGCGATCTCTGATGTGGGGTCCACCGTTCACAAACATAATTTTTTTTTTATTTTGTTTTATTTCTTTAAAAGAAAAGGGGTCGCCCCATATAAAAGGAATGAAAATCCCGTAGAATATTCTAATGTTATTTTTATATGTAATGAAAAGCCCGCAGGCAGAGAAAAACATAGTAAGACCAGAGAGCATTGTTTTGTGCGTTTTTGAGAGATAGAGAGAAGTTCTTTTTGAGAGCACTGCTACTGTAGCAGTCAAGTATTTTGTAATCCCACTTTTGTGGAAGAAACTTGTAATAGTTTTTAGTTTGTTGATGAAATAGAAAGAATTTTATGCCATCTTTGTCCAGCATTTCTCTGTGTTAAAAGAGGATAATTTTGTTCTCCCTGTGTGTTTGGAATATTAAGAAATTCCAACATGGTATCGGAGCTTATCCAGGCTCTTTGAAGGTGTCAAAGAAGTTGAAGGAAGAATGAAATTTGTTGCAGCAGTTCTCCAGTAGCATGAAGGCTCAGCAGAAGATTAAGTCTAGATATTTCTCAAAAAAATAGAGTTGTTGTTTTGTTTGAAAGAGTAGTCCTCAAAAACAAAGTTTGTTGTTTAAAGAAATAAAGACAATTTGTTTATTAAAAAAAAAAACACAGTCAAGTTTAGTTCAGAGTTCAGTTTATAAGCAATGGCTAGACCAAGCACTAGTATGAGTATTGGAAATACTCAGCTTCTGCAGTTTAATGGGAAGAACTATGATTATTGGGCCATTACCATGAGAGCCCTGTTTGCCTCCTAGGACTTATGGGAATTTTTTGAAGATGGTTTTGAAGAACCGGTTGATGAACAAGATTTGAATGCCTTAACACGGGAAGAGAAGGATCTTCTGAAGAGAAATAGAAAGAAGGACTCTAAAGCCCTCTTCTATATCTTAGAAGCAGTACATGAGAGTGTGCTTCCAAGGATAGCAGCAACTAAGAGATCCAAGGATGCATGGGATACTCTTAAGATAGCCTATCACGATATGGAGAAAGTGAAGAAAACAAAACTAAAATTGGCGAGGAGATATTTTGAAACTCTCTTTATGAAAGAGTCTGATAACATAGAATCATTCTTCACACATGTGATTGGGATGGTCAATCAGATAAGGTCCCATGGAGAAACACTTGAAGAAAGAAGGATAGTGGAGAAGCTATTAAGGAGCCTACCCTCATGGTTTGATGTTATTGTAACCACTATTAAAGAGACAAAAGATCTCTCAAAGTTCACAGTAGATGAACTTCATGCATCGTTGATGACTCATGAACAGAGATTGGGAAGATCAGTAAACCCATCTCTAGAGCATGCCTTCAAGACCTAGATGCCTTTTGGAAGAGGAAGAGGTCAAGGCAGAGGAAGAGGAAGAGGCAGAGGCCAAAACATAGGAGGAAGAAACATCCCTTCTCATACTCATGGAAGGAGCAGCAATCAGAATCACAGCCAAGGCCAATGCAGCAGCCAGCAAGGTGGACATCAACATGCCCATGAACAAAGGTATGACAAATCCAATTTCCAATGTAATTATTGCAAAAAATATGGGCACTATGCCAATGAGTGTAGAAAAAATAAAAATGACATGAATAATAGGCAGGATGCTAATGTAGCAAGAGAAGAAAAGAACCCAAAGAATGTGCTGTTAACATGTAATGTAGGACAAGATAGACAGGATGATGTATGGTTCTTAGATTCAGGCAGAAATAATCACATGACTGGAAACATAGAAATGTTTTCCAATATTGATGAAGAAGTTAAATTTGAAGTAACAACAAGAACTGATACTAATATTTTTGTCAAAGGAAAAGGCAGAGTTAGTATCCGTGCAAGAAATGGAGAGCAAAAATATGTGCCAAACGTGTACTATGTTCCCAGTTTAAAATGTAATCTTTTGAGTGTTGGGCAGCTCATAAAAAAAGGTTACAATGTAGTTTTTAAAAATGATGTGTGCACAATAATGGACATACCTCCAAGCAAGAAGATTATTGCTGAAATACAAATGACCAGCAATAGAATGTTTCCACTCAAGCTCAATACATACTTGAAGGGAAAGGGAAGAATGTAGTAGTTGTAACTCAAGAGGTCTTTCAGAAGGAAGTGAAAGATAAGAATTGGTTATGGCACTTGAGATTTGGACATCTAAATTTCGAAGGTATGAATTTGATGCAAAGAAAAGGAATGGTAAGAGAACTACCATTGATTGAGAAACCAGACAACCTATGTGAAGGCTGCATCTTGGGAAAACAACACAGAGAAAACTTTCCATCAGGAAAGAGCATAAGGGAAAAAACACCCTTAGAAATTATTCATTCAAATTTGTGTGGGCCGATGCAAATAGCATCAGTATCGGGTAGCAATTACATGCTGACCTTCATTGATGATTTCACAAGGAAAGTATGGGCTTATTTCTTGAAATATAAAAGTGAAGTCTTTGAAAAAATTTTCCATTTTAAAGCTCTAGTAGAGAAATAAAGTGGGCAGCATATCAAGGTGCTAAGAACTGATAGAAGAGGTGAGTACATCTCAAAATAATTTCTGTGTTTTTGCAGAGAAAATGGCATACAAAAATAGTTTACTACAAGGTACACATCACAGCAAAATGGAGTTGCTGAAGGGAAGAATCGAACCATAATAGAAATGGTGAGAAGTATGTTGAAGGCAAAACATTTGCCAAATGAGTATTGGGCAGAAGCAACAAATTGTGTTGTGTATATTTTAAATAGATTCCCAATAAAAGTTGTAATGAACAGAGTACCAAAAGAAGTGTGGAGTGGCAGAAAACAAGGAGTCACCCACATTAGAGTTTTTGGATGTGTGGCATATGCACACATTCCATATCAGTTGAGAAAGAAGTTGGACAGTAAGAGGGAGAAGTGCATTTTCCTTGGATATTGTGAAGAATCCAAGGGATATAGATTGTATAACCCATCCACTAAGAATTTTTTTATAAGCATAGATGTGCAATTCATTGAAGAGGAAGCATGGGATGGAAGCATTGAGAAAAAAGTCAATGTCAAAATCTGTTTGTCTCATGATGAAGATGAAAAAAATGTGGCTGAAAATAATACCTCATTGGTAGCACAACCTCCACCAACACAAGGATAGCAAGGGACACCTCAAGCAGGAGTAAGAACACCCTTGAGAAGAAATGAGAGTGCTTCTCCAAGCACACCACATGGAGCAGATTTGAGTGCTTCTTCAAGCACATGTACACCAAATGAAAGAGGAACAAGATTCAGAAATTTAAATGAAATTTATGAACAAGAAGCAGCAACTAAAGGTATGAACTCCTTATTTGCTTTTTATTTTCATGTTGATGATCCTATTCATTTTGAGGAAGCTATAAAAGATATAAAATGGATAGAATCCATGGATGAAGAAATCAATGCAATAGAAAAGAAAAAAACATGGGAGTTGGTTGATCTCCCAGAAGGGAAAGAAATCATTGGAGTAAAGTGGGTCTACAAGACCAAAAGTAATTCTGAAGGTAAGATAGAAAGACACAAGGCTAGACTTTTTGTCAGGGGATATAAGAAATAGCATGGAAGAGACTATGACGAAACTTTTGCACCAGTTGAAAGAATGGAAACAGTGAGAGCAGTGTTGTCCATAGCAGCAAAAAACAAATGGAAGGTTTACCAAATGGATGTAAAATCAGCATTATTAAATGGAGTGTTAATGGAAGAGGTTTATGTTGAACAACCTCTAGGCTATGAGAAAAAGGGCCAAGAGCACAAATTTTGCAGTTTGAAGAAAGCTCTTTATGGGCTGAAGCAAGCACCAAGAGCATGTACAGTAGGATAGATTCCTATCTATTGGAAAATGGGTTTGAGAAATGTGAAGGAGAACTCACATTATAAATCAAAGAAAAGGATGGTAAGATGATGATAGTTTTTTATATGTCGATGATGTGATATTCACAAGTAATGATAATTACCTTATTGAAAATTTTAAAACAGTCATGAAAGAAGAATTTGAAATGACTGACATGGGATTGCTAAGATACTTCTTAGGAATAGAAGTAGAAAAAAATGAAAATGGGATTTTTATCTCACAAGAAAAATATGTTAATGAAGTTTTAGAAAGATTTAATATGCAGGATTGAAAGGCAAAAATTACTTCTACAATAATGGGATTGAAGTTGAGAAAAAATGACAGCAACAAGGATTTTGATCCTAGTTTGTACAAGAGAATAGTTGGCAGCCTCATGTATTTGACTGCAACTAGGACAGATATTATGCATGCTGTTATTTTGATATCCAGATTTATGGAGAGGCCAAAAGATGCACATTGGAAAGCAGCAAAGAGAATTCTAAGGTATGTAAAAGGAACTAAGAGGTATGGTATTTTGTATACTACTTCAGAAAATTCAGAATTAATTGGTTATACTGACAGTGATTAGGCTAGAAGTATTGATGATCAGAAAAGTACTTCTGCTTATGTTTTTCATATGGGTTCAGGATCCATTTCATGGGCTTATAAGAAACAACCTATTGTAGCATTGTCCACAACAGAGGCAGAATATGTGGAAGCTACAGCAGCAGTGTGTCAAGCAGTGTGGATGAGAAGAATGTTGAGAAGTTTATGGCAAGACTAGGTAAATGGGACAGTGATTTATTGTGACAATAGCTCAACTATTTCATTATCAAAGAATTATGTGTTTCATAAAAGAACAAAACACATAGATGCTAAGTTTAACTACATTAGAGAATTGGTGAACAATGGAGAAATTGTTTTACAACATTGTAGAACAGAGGAGCAATTTGCAAATATACTGACAAAGCCATTGGGGCAAAATAATTTTGAATATTTAAGAAAATGTATTAGTATGACTGATAACCCAACAACTGACTTTAAGGGGGAGTGTTGAAAATGTTAAAGTCACCTGCGTACCCCGTGCAGGTAGAAAATAGAGTACAAACAGGGGCAGTGTACATTTCTGTGCATTTAACATAGGAATGGAGAAACCGTAAGGAGGAATTAAATGCTTATGGGCCACAGCCACCATTGCAGAGATGAATTTATGTTTATGGGTTCAGCCTTTTTTTCAAAGGAGAATTTGAAGACTTTCGTGGTTCAAACCACGCAACAACATTTTTATTAAAGAGAAGTCATTTCAGGCTTTTATGCCCTCAACAACCAATCAGAGTTTTGTTTAAACACACCGAAGATTTTAAGTCTTGAATGGGCCATTTCATCTGTGGTCTCCACTTCATCGCCCATCGCCAAGTTATATTTTGAGTGTCTTGTTGATATGAAGTCCCGTTGCGATGCGATGTTGCGATATCGCACATCACATATCGAAACAGATAGAGTTACATATACCACCGTAAAGGTTTCCACTGAAGGTTTATTGTGATGCGATGTGATGTGGTCCCTACCACCATCGTACATCACAATCACTCGTCGCCATAGTTAACCGCATATGTTATGTTCTGCCAACCGCCGATCCGCCGATCGCTGATATCGCTCATCACAACATTGTCGTTCGCCAAACCATCTGTTCCAAAGTTCATTGTCGATGCACTAATGCCGATAGCACAAGTGCATATTTCTCATCGCACATCGCAAGGGCACAAGTCCCGCAAACCATTGATCCGCCACGGTGCGATCTCCGATGTGGGGTCCACCGTTCATGAATATAATTTTTTTTTTAATTTTGTTTTATTTATTTAAAAGAAAATGGGTTGCCCCATATAAAACGAATGAAAAGCCCGTAGTCTATTGTAACATTATTTTTTTGTGTAATGAAAAGCCCGTAGGCAGAGAAAAACACAGTAAGACCAGAGAGCATTGTTTTATGCATTTTTGAGAGACAGAGAGAAGTTTTTTTTTTTAGAGCACTGCATCTGTAGCAGTCAAGTATTTTGTAATCCCACTTTTGTGGAAGAAACTTGTAATAGTTTTTAGTTTTTTGATGAAATAGAAAGCATTTTATGCCATCTCTGTCCAACATTTCTCTGTGTTAAAAGAGGAGAATTTTATTCTCCCTATGTGTTTGGAATATTCAGAAATTCCAACACTTTTCTGATAGACCAGACTTCAATTTTGCATTCATCTTTTCATGGATATGCTATTAGACCGGAGGTGGTATCTGGTATCTTTATATGATAAAGAAAAAAAAAGGTCTTATGTTCCAATCTTGAATAAGACTATTTATACCTGTGAGTTGTTCGAAACACTATTTTTCAGTGAAAAAAATTACTAAAAAGATAAACCTTCTCCTCACATACTATGTCAGGACAATCCTATCCATAAATGCATAGAACTACAAGAGAACAAGCCCAAGCAAAAGCCACAAGTTAACATTGGTTTCAATAATAATCCACAATATAATTACACAGGATGATCATCTGAACATGATTTGGGAGGGCATTTGCAGGCTAATACTTTGCCCTTGGTTCTCAAGAAGTAATAAAAATTGCTGAAAGAATCGAATTAGAAGAAATATTTGCCCCACTCTTCTCATAAACCATACAGGTTCATATATGAACACTGTTATTCTCACGTTCATCCATAGAGAATAAGAAATATTCCTATGCTTCTAGAGAGAATGTACATAGAATTTGATGACTGCAGATGTTTACAGAAATTATAATATTCACGCAATTTATATCCTCCGAATGAACTCCTGCTTTCCAATTTATTTTGTAAGAAATATTACATACCTTCATATTTGTAGCTTTCATATCCATGAATTTTGATCACAGTTCAGATTCATGGCACTGATTCGAATTCGCAGCAAGAAATTTACATCTAGCATCTTGTTTGATTGAGGTTGGTTTTGATGTGATTGATGGGCAGATCCCTCTGCTCTTCACCATCATGCATTCAAGCTTTAATTACTCACAATCATTACAGGTTATTCAACGGCTTCCCATGTGACACTACCATGGAAATATTAGGCCCTTATAACTATAGGATCTATGATACTAATTCATAAAGTATAACTCATAAGAAAGACATGAAGAAGAGACAAAAAGATTGGTGAAAAAGGCCTCAAGCCATAATATTCCACACATTATTTATTCATTTTCTAATAATACAAATATATAATACAATTATGAAACCACCTCAATTTCTCTCACCTTGGTACCACACAAAGAGATAAAGTAGGATGAGACAAATATGATCTAGAAACACACTTAGGATAAGAACTATATCCCAATATGTGAAATACATAAAGGCGGTATATTAAGACTTTATGATTGTATATGAGAAAGAGGATGACATATATCTCCCTTTATATTTCTCTCTATGTCTCCCCCCCATGTCGCCCTTATCTTTCTCCCTCCTCTCTCTCACTATGTAACCCTCATTCTATCTCTCTCCCCAATTCCTCATTTACCTCTCTCTAACACACAATTTCTCTCTAACGCCCTCTACTTTCCCTTCTATTTCCCTTTCCCTTTCCCCATCTCTCCCTTCCTCCCTCTCCCCCTTTCCCTCTTTTATATCTCCTCTCTCTCTCTCTCTCTCTATCTATGTTCCCATGTATGTCTCCCTTGTACACACACAAACACGCATATTATATCCCTGTCACCCCTCCCCCTTTCCTTCTCCTTCTCTCTCCAACACCTCCCCCCCGGCCCTTTTCCCTATATCTCCATCTCTCTCCCCCCTAGATGTTTTCCTTATAAAACCCTCTCTCCCTCCTCTACCCCTCATCCTCTCCCTCTCCTTCTCTAACACATAGTGTCCTGCACTCTATCACTCTAACACACAATAGCTCTCCCTAACCCACTCACTTTTTCCGTCTATCTTTCTTTCCCTATCACTATCCCTTCCTCCCTCCTTCTCCCCTATCCCTCATTTTCTCTCTCTTCCTATCCCTTTTTCTCTCACCCTCCCCTTCCCTAATTTCACCTCTCCACTAATTTCCCTATCCCTTTCTATTTCTCTCCTTATCTCTCCCTCCACCTGTCTCTCTCGGTAGCTCCCCCCTTCTCCATCCCTTTCTATCTCTCCCTATAAATTTATCTCTCTCTCTCTCTCTCGCTCCCTATGTATTCCCTTACCTCTCCTCTCTCTCCCTACATCTCCCTCTTTTAATATCTCTCCCCCTTTCCTTATTTCATCATATTTCTTTGTCTATATTTGTCTCTCTCTCCCCTTTATGTCTCCCACCTACATCCATATTTCTCTCTCTCCCCTATATATCTCCCTCCTACTTCCATCTCTCTCTCTCCCTCAGCTCTCCACCTTTTCCTCTCAATTTCTCTAACCCCCTTCTCTTTTCCCTCTATCTTCTTGTTTCCCATGTATTTCTCCCTCCTACATCCTTCTCTCTCTTCCCTACCTCTCCTCCTTTCCCTCTCTCTCTAATACAAATACACACACACACTCTTTGGATCACCTACTTTTTCTCTCCCCCTTTCCCTATCCCTTTATACTCTCTATATTTCCAAGTCTCCCTCTTTCTCTCCCTATTGCTCCCCTCAATCTCTCTCTTCATTATCCCATGAGAGTGGTGTAGGAATGCATGTGCTTTAGTAATGTGCTCACATTCCTTCCCTTACAATCCCCACTCTCCATTCTCATATGATATGTGTGCACATTCTCAGAGGATTTCAGTGTCACCACAATGGCGACTTAGTCCCTAGAGTCTTCATCTCCATTATATTTCTATCGCACCATTCACATATTACCATATTGATACTACTCCAATATTTCTTGTGATTATCACCATATACCTCTGTTGGATGGCTCAACAACTCACCTATGTCATAACCATACAATACTTATGATATTAATCATAAAAAATTATATCTACTAAATCACGTCTTTCAATAGTAAGTTCTTTAAACTACTACTTATATTTATGGTTACCCTTTACTTAATTTTTCTCCATATGTAATAATTCCAGCTCCATATTTATCAAACAAGCTTTTTTTTACCAAATAAGCTCCTTCAAGCTTCATCTTTACCAAACAAGCATGCCCCCTCATGTTCACATTACAATGAGTGTCGGGCATTTTTCTTCTCCTATCAAACACTCACATTTATGGGCCAAGAAAACCCCCATTTTTAGCATCCTACTTGTCCATAGGTTTTCCTACATGGGATACCATAATATACTCATCTTTATGGGCCTAGGAAACCCCTATTCCAAGTATTCTATATGTCCAAATGTTCACTACATGGGCCCCCATTAGCTACTCATTATTCTAGGCCTAGGCAACCCCCATTTTAGGTAGTCTACTTGTCCGAGGGCTTTCTTACATGGGGTAATCATTAGATTATTATAGCCAAGTAAATGTTCTAATTTAATGTTCAAGGAGTCTTATGGCTGAGTAACATTCTAGCGCGTTTCACTGGACTTCTCTTGGAATATTATAGTCAACGTACCAGTTATGACTTGCTCCCATGAGATAAAAATGTGCCATAGAGTCACAACTCCATCACAGTGATCTTATTCTTGAGCTCCAAGTTTCATCATTTCACATATTTTACAACATGTAATTTCCATGAGATATACTAAAAAATTTTAAATCAAAATTTTAATTTGACCAACTTTGCTTCATTCGTAAGCCAAATCACATAAGCATGAGACTTGTAGTCATCATGTTGGATTCCTTGTAGGTGGTGTTATTTTGTCCTAGGGTCTTTTATCTCATACCCAATTCCAACATTCCACATGCAATTTGATCTTTCAATCAACCAAATAGTTGTCAGTACTCATACATACAATCTTTTTGTTGTATGCTTTCCAACATTTTGAGGTGATCTCAAAATTATTACACATATAAAAAATCCATCAGTCCATCTACTTCCAATTAGATTTAATTAAAATTATCACAACATCATACAATGCACATTAGATTGATTTCCAAGCATTTTATCATGTAATCAAACATTTATTCTAGCATGCGAATGAGTTAAAAATGAAAAATGTAAGTCTTAAATTCATGAGTAATTTAGTTCTCCATTTCACTTAGCATGCATTGCAAAAGACATTGTAATATTTCGTACAGAATACTACTTTCCTTAACCACACCTTTTCTTGGGCATCCATGTGAAGAATTCATTAATTTTGAAATCACAAGATATCAATTCCAATTGAAAGGAATTCCTAGGCCCAAAATCCTTCACGTTTCCTTTTTACTTTGGCTTGTTACTTGCTTTACTTGGATGTCATTATAGCACTTTCAATTGAAACCTTTTTAAGGGGTCTAACTAACTTGTATCATAAATTCTATTAAAATATTAAAAAAAAAACTGGAATTATCTCAAATCCATATATTAGTCACACTTGTATCAATTCAGTTGTGTACAAATTTCAATAAAATTCCACAAAGGCATTTGCATTAGGTATCTAATTTACAAATTATAACAATTCCATGTACCTATCCATATGTAGTTATTTATAACATCCTATATTGTTTTCAAATATTCACATAAATAGGTTCATTAGCCCAAGCATATCATATGCACACTACTAGTGGTACTTAACAACAAGAGCTTGATGGATATTCCATGTGACATGGCCTTCATTAAATAACTTTATTGTATTAGCCAAAATATGGAAAGTAAAAAATTTTATTTACACATTGTTCACATAATTATCATATTTAAAATTAAATTAATCAACCCCCTACTATGATAGTTCTCGACACATGACTTGTCAAACAAAATGGCATAATTTAAGATTTTCTTTTTTCTTTTTTCCTTTTTTACATAGAAACAAATTGTTTCATATTTTTTTTAGTTTGCAATCAAAACTTATTTATAGTAATAGTTATGGAATCTTTCCCCTTTTCACTCCTTTTAATTCCTATATGAGCCATAACATCTCAATTTCACAATGAATTCAATTTCTTGAATTCTTGGGTTTGACGTTCAACTTATATTATAAATTTATGGAAAATTAAACCTTCTATATTTTCTTCAGCAAGTACTTAACATACTATCACAAGCACATCATTTAATCGAATTCTTGGAATTGTAGTTTCATTTTATTCAGAGCTTATCCAAATATTCTTTCCTTCTTTTCCCACACCCAAAAAATGAAACGAAGACCAAACTACAAAAGGAACAAAGAGAAAATTTAAAATCAAAGGAAAATTACAACAATACATGAAAAATATCACAAAGCAACATGGCCACGCTCAAAGATAACAAGGCAAAAACATGTAGGCAACGACACATGAAGAATTGAAAATCATTTCAATTCAAAACACATCCAATATTCTATGTTTACTTCAATAAGAACACTTACTACATGCATAACATCTTGATCAGAGTCTTCTTGGCAACTTCGAGATCCCAAAATTATTTCTAAGCTATTAAAAAGGAAATTTTTGTATTTCAAAGAGCTTAAAGGGATGCTCCCTCATTTATCTTCCCCTTGAATTTACTTCCTTCGTTATTGTTGATTGTTAGATCACTTGTCTGGATTTTACTTAGGTTATCCTTCTTTTGTTCTTTGTAAAGACATTCACATATTGAGTGTTCTTCTTTGCAACCCCAAGAGAGTCAATTCCCTTATTCTCTCTCCAACGTTATGAGGTTTCTTTATAGTTTTTTAAATATGGAACTCTTCAAGATCTCCAGAGGTTGGTGCGCATTGCAACAACCCTCGTTGTTTCAACATTGTGTTTATTTTTTCCTGTTCTTATTATTTTAAGAGCCTTTAAATTTCTATTTTGAAACTCTTCAACTCATTTCTCAAACTATCGAAGGTCTCAATTCCATTAGGGAAATTTCCTCTTCTTGCTCAATATGGATTTGGTCCATACCATGTTATACCATACTACTATCCATTCCTATATTTCTTGCTACAATTGTATCTTATTATTTGCTGTCTCACACAAACAAAGTTGTTAGTTATCTAAGAATAAAAATGTAAGTTCATTCCCTTGTTATTTAGTGAAATCTCGAAGTTGGGAAACACTTTTTGGCGGATGGTTAGAATTTGGGAGAAATTTTTAATTTCTCGTCCGAGAAAATAGTCAACTCTATTTCTCGACCGAGAGTTTAAAAAACTCTCGTCCGAGAGATTTTAAATATTTCACCCAAGGTTTTGATTGGGTTTAACTGGAGTTAAAATTCTCTTGGAGGAGAGTTATGCATTTTCTCGTCCGAGAGTTTTATTAACATAAACTCTCGGGAAGACTTTCGGACGAGAGTTAAAAAAACTCTCGGACAAGAGTTCTTTAACTCTCGTTCGAGAGTTTTTTCACTCTCGTCCGAGAGTTTTTTCAACTCTCATCCGAGCGTTTTTTCAACACTCGTCCAAGATTTTTATTCTTATAATAAAACCCAAAAATTCTTCATTCGCATAGCATTCTGCACTGTCGATTTCATTTTGGCGCTGTCGTTTTCACGATTTCTTGGACTGGAGCTATCATTTTGGATTAGAGTTGTTGCTAGGATCCAGGTTTCACGATTTCCATATTTTTATATAGAATTTACCTGTAATTAGTTCATGTCTATTCAAAAAATTCAGTATCTGTTTCTCTGCAACTTAGATATAAATAGGCTTAACAAGAATTCCATGTTGACATTGTTGCACAACGCACATTTATGTTTGGATCAGCACTTATTTATTCAGGCTTTTCAAAATCTAAATTTCAAAATACAACCCCATCCCTTAATTATGGATAGAATCCTAGGTTATGAAAATATTGGTAGGTCATATGGAATTTATGGTCCCTAGGATCGAGCACTCATATTAATATTATCTCAACATTAATTCAGAATTTGACGAGATTAGTGGTGCAGTTGTCAAACACTCCTCGATTGCTAATTTTTAAATTACATTATTGCTGGAATATCCTTAGTTCCAAGTTGAAGTTACTCATTAATTCTTTGTTTGATCTAGTACTTCCACTCATCCACCCATCAGAAAGAGTGGGTGGGTATTTATTTGAACACATTGAAACATTTCTTGAGCAGTGATTTGAAGTTAATGGCGACTCTAGCTTCCGAAAATTTTGAGAATTTTGGCTCTGCGATGCAATTTTGTAGAAGCATGACTTTTGCTTCCAAGATACGTCATACACTTCATAATAATATAATAATATCAGGACTTTGAATTCTAGGAAATCAAATTGTGGGATTCTTCTCTTACTCAATAAAATTTTGATGGCTCCGTGACCCCAAAATCTTCTATGTAAAAATCTTCATAGCAAGGGTTTTGGCCCCATCTTAGCCTTGTGGAAGCCTCATGTTGTAGGCATTGGATGTTCCATATCTTTTAGTTTTTGTGAGCAACAAATTTTTGCCTACCATCATAACATTGTACATTCCTCATTATTGTTGAGCCAACTGCTCCTTCCATAGAGATCCATGAGCCCCTTGACCCATCCCACAACATGGATTTGGAAACTTTTGTCTCACCATAAAATGCATGCAAGTTCCTTACCACCCACAACTCATCACAAAGTAACCACCTATAGAAAAAATTTCATTGCATTTATGGCAACATATATTTTCATTTAACCAAAAGTGCAATACATCCAAAAAAAAGAGCAAACATGACTTCTTTCATAAATGCTATATAGATGAAATAAACTCTCTCAATTCTACCCTGAACAGAGGCCTGTAGTGTTTTTTAGGATACTATACCAATGAATAGGCCCTCACCATGTTTGTTGAAAAGTTTGTACAAAACCTCTTGGTTGCAGAGGAAAATAGAAAATTGGTTGCTAAAGCAGTTAAACTTTATTGCAGCGGATGTGAAAGAAATCATATTGCCCTTGTTGCCTATATTGGAAGGGAAAACTCTCATAACTCTACCGCGAGTCTGAGATATAGAAATGAAAGACTATATGATGTATGTTTTCTTTGTGCATTAATTATATATATGATGCATTTTTTTAAGGAAAAAAACAGAAGATCGGAAAAGTTGTAGATATCTCCAAACAGGTATAGAAAAGAAAATCAAAACATAAGAAATTACAATGTCGTTTATATATTGCTGAGTTGGCCTTTGTACTCTCTCTTTAAAAAGCTGAAAGTGAAGAAAAGCTACCCCTAGCAAAGGACCAATCATTGTTTGGCCTTGAATGAAAATATCATTTATAGATTGCTGATTTGGGCTTCGTACTCTCTTTTTAAAAAGATGAAAGTGAAGAAAAGCTATCCCTAGCAAAGGACCAGTTACTATTTGGCCTTGAAATGAAATTTCAAATGTTGTGGTTTGCTAATTTCATTTTTGTCTATGGTTTTAACGAAGTTAAAAAAAAAAAAAAAACATGGTTATTGAGAACCAAGGAGGAAAGGTTTTCAATTTGCACTTTTCCCAGTAGGTCTACTACAAGGTTGGAGATGTCCTCAATGACCATCATTCACAATAACAAAACCAAAAACATCAAGATCCCCATAAACATCATAGTCTCAATTGCAGAGATTAGGATGAAAGTGATGACCATCATTCACAACAACTGAACCAACAACACCAATATCACAATCAACATCATAGTCTCATTTTAATAGATAAAGATGAAAGTGATGAACATCATCCACTTATGAAATCTAGACCTCACATTGATGACCATTAGAAACTTTTGAAATGGAGAGGGGACATGGTGAATCTTATGATTCAATTGGTTTGTTTTTTTGATTGAGGAATGTAATAGGAACAAGTTTAGTGCTCACGTGATGAAGGGAAAGTGGAAATATATTTCCAAAATATTGAAGGAGAAAGGGTTTCATATTTATTCTCGGCAGTGCAAAGATAAATTCAATGACATGAACAAGAATTTTAAGGCACTAAATGATGTGCTTGGAAGAGACACATCAAAGGTTGTTGAGAATCATCATCTCATTTATTCTATGGATCATATTTCTGAGGGGACAAAAAAGGGTCTGATGAAAATTATAGATTCCAATCACTTATTCTAGGAAGAAATGTGTTCTTATTCCAAGCTAAATATCCTGGCAGATTATGGTATGCAATCATATTCTCCTAAGGGGAGAGAGAATCATGAGGCAAGTGGGAAAACTAATGATGAAAATGGAGAAGATGTTGAAGAAGATAGTACAAGAATAGCATGGATGCAAAGACAACTTCTTGAGGTGAAAACACTGAAAGTGGAGGTTCAGGCACAACAACTTGAGCTTGAGAAGGAGGGGTTTAAGGGGCCGGTAATTTGTATGAGTAAGTAAATATAGTTGAAGAGACTGAAGTTAGAAAATGAAAATAATAAACTTGAATTCGAACTCATGGAAGTAAAATTAAAGAAAAAGGAATTTGAGATCATGAAAGAGGCAGAAATGACATAGCATCTCTCTATATTGGATTGTTTGTATGGAGTAAAACAAAATTAGGGGGTCAAGCTCCAATAGCTCAGTTTTTTATGCCTCATTGTCTTTAGCCTTTGTGGAAATCATGAATTATGTTCAGTTGTTTGTGTTTCGTTGTCTTGATACTGATGTAATACATACATAGTGCATTTTCTCATTTATTTGGCAATTATTTTTTGGTGAACTCATTAGGTATTTTTATTCCACATAATAGTTAACAAATTTCATTTTAACTTGAGTAAACTCATTTTTACACAAGTATTTGTATTTGTTTGCAATAATTTATTTCTTTTGGTACTTTAGAGATATTTCATGTAAATTCATTTAGTATTTATATTTGTTTGCAATAAGTATGTCAACACCAAAACTTGTCATTTCCTAGTCCTAATCTACTTTCTAAAAGGTTTTCCCACTTAGCTTCATTCTCTATTGTCAAATTGTTATAAAATCATGGGATCTACCTCATGGTGGCCAACGTATTTGTAATTAGTGGTGGTGGAGAGAAGAGCTACCCACCTTGACTATTATATTCCTCTTACATGGTATACATTGTGAGTTGGGTTTTTTTAATCATCTGTATGTAAATTGAGGAGTCAACAATTTTCTCACATTAAGTTTGTTTTTTCCCACAACATTTTCACAATTATTTGGATTTTTTTAAGGAGGTCATTGTTATTTTATCTTATTCCTAAGAAATACTGTTAGAGGGCTCGTCTTCTAATTGGTCATGGTTATACCTTCCTCAACACTCCAAATATATCATTTTTTTTCCCTATCTTGCTTTATGGGGTATGGTATGTTTCTTACTCCTACATTTTAACATTGAAATTGAGGGTATGTGTGTTGTGTCCAACCCTTGTCTCTAGTGCATGGTATTATTCAAATTTCATATATACATGTTAGATATTATGTGGGGTGTATCTAAGAGGTTGTTGCTTTAATATTCCATTCCCTTAAAAATAATGAGTCTCTACTCTCACTAACAGTTCAATATTTTGGGTATGCTCTGGTCATGTGTTTAAAAAATTTGGTGCTACTCTTTCAATAGTCATATGTCCACGAAAACCAATTAGTGTACAATTGTGACTCAAAACTATACTTGCAAATTTTCATAGTTCAAACAACATCAAAATATTGGGTACACCTGACTAAAAATAGAATTCACTAATCCCAAACTGACAAATTCATTGTTGGCAGCAAGGAGAAACAAATCAAAAAAGGAAATACCTTGTAACATATTTTCTTATGGTATTTTTGTTGCAGGGCACCTTCATATTTTTGACCTACTATAACAATAGATGATTTCACCCTTCATTTGAAAAGTGTTCTTGAACTAGGCCAAATGATTTTGACTTTAAGGCTGCTCTTTCACCATAATCTAGCTCGGATACCAAGTAATCTTAGGAGATTGAACAAGTCGGTTTTATTTTCTTTTGTTACAACTTTTTAGTTGTAGTGAAGCCCCAGTCATGGTATATATTTGTGATACAGTGGGAATTCTGAGAGAGATTTGCTAGCTGTTTTTCCTGTTACCTTGGAGACCTTACTGCATGAAATCTATCACTTTAATCATTAGGAAAGGCATTGTACTCAAAATTAGAATCTAATCTAATGTCATGTGTCAAAAGATAAGTCAAAGAATTGAAGTATAATCACACTACAATGATGAATATAAGGACTGGAAAAATAAATCAACTATAAATCTTACGCTTGGTGCTTGAAGTATGAGTCATGTGCTTGCAACCCTCATGAAGTTCAATAAAATGGTGCCATGTGGTGCCATGTACTCATAAGCATATTCCTTGTACTTATTCAAATGGTGTCAATGGTGTGTTGAGTGCAACTAGTAGTGGTGGAGGAAGATGGAATAAAACCAACAATACTCTCTCGTTTGTGGAATTGAAAGTGAAACTTTGGGATGCTTTTCATGAATGGGATAAAAATGTCTAAAGTGTTCCATAACAATTATAGAGTTAGAGGAGGAATCTTGAAAATTATGGCTACATTTCTATAGAATCTCTCTCCTTGTTACGTTGTCCACCTTATCATCGTTTGCATATCTCACAATTAAGATATTATGAAGATATCCCTTCATTCTTTGATACCTCAATTTGGTATAAATCTGGTCTAAGTGACATTTAACCTTACTTTCTTCGAGGACTGTGACTATTCTCCTCATGCAAGGAATCTTGGTAACCCAACCAGCTTACAGATTTCCCTGCCAAAAAAAAGTCATTTAAACAAAATTTGATTATAGAATGAAAGATACTTACTTTATAAGTGAAGATAAAGTCTTTATCTTTATTTCTTCGATGGTGGAGAAAAGATGTGTTAGTGATTTCTCTCTGAATGATCTTTTTCAAGGGTAAGGATTAGATCTTGGTTGTAATGATGATAAAGTCTTATTTTTTGCACTGTTCTGTACCAGTCCTAGGAAAGCTTGGTTCCTAGTCTTTAGATAATATTACTTTGACTTCTTATTTACATAAGAATATAATTACATAGTCAACATGAAGACCGACCTAGTTATACTTTTCAACATGCCTATTCGTTCACACATAGTACCTAAATAGTACTTGTTATCCATTGGTTGATGACATTCAACTGTCGATTGATAATTTGTTTTCTAATTTGTTTATGAGGGGCGGGCAAGCCCTACAGAGACCCCTCCATGGCATCAGGGGAGCCCTATAGAGACGCCTCCATGAGAGGAGGATTATCAGGTACATTGGTTGTTTAGTTATGTCATGTCTTCAAGTAGGTTATATTTATTGTTCGTTGTGAAAAAATGATTAATGTGAATTTTTTTTGTCCTGCACAGGTGGACGCACTCGTCCGACTCGTTCACCTAGTCAGGAAATCGAACAAGAGGTGCCCCAAGGACATGTTCCCATTCGCCCTATTGCTGGTGAGGGGCAAAGGAGAACAATGTCTCAGCCTGTGGGATTCATCCCACAATTGGATACTTCTAAAATCTAAATGAAAATTTATTGTTTGATGTATGTTTAATTTCAAACTTATTGTGGTACTCATGTACCCAAATTCTAACAATTTAATGTTTTGTACAATGGGTCATAGACACATTCATTCCTCGCCAGGGGACCATAGTATGAACGAGGGTCTTATACACGGCATAGGTACACATTAGATCAATTACTAGTTAAAATGTTCAAATTTACGTGATATTCAATGTTGAAGAGGTGATTTTTTTTTTCAAATGACACATGTTTAATGTGAAAACATTATGCTCCATAGGTGCAAATGTTGGATTTGGGGTTGGCCCTATTGTTGGTGAGGGGAAAAGGAGAACAATGTCTCAGCCTGTGGGATTCATCTCACAATTGGATACTTCTCCAGGTAAAATCTAAATGAAAATTTATTGTTTGATGTATGTTTAATTTCAAAATTATCGTGGTACTCATGTACCCAAATTCTAACAATTTAATGTTTTGTACAGTGGATCATAGACACATCCATTCCTCATCAGGGGACCATAGTATGAATGAAGAAGGAAGAGATAGTTTTTCCAATAGGTATTTTCAAATTACCAAACAAGTTTTTTAAACACAAATTTTCCTTATAAATTATTTAATTTTTAATATTTGCAATAATTTAACATGTTATAGATGGTGGTGGTCGCCCTCCTAGGGGTAGAGGTCGTAGGGTTCATGAGTTTGCTCGAAATCCGAGCTATGATCCCCTTTACACCCATCCCAGTGATATTCCTGAGCAGATGCCTTGGGAAGATACCATCTCCTTACTTAGTGTTGATGGGATGAGGAAGCATTCCATGAGATTGTGCAATGAATTGAAAAGTTGCAATCTCTCTGCCCCTAGTCGAAATTGTCTCCAAATTGTTTTGCACAATTTGGAGAGTTTGATAGAGACTTATCGTGGGGTTGGACCATCAACCCAATTTTTTTTTGACATGATGCATAGAAGGAGAGCATCAATGATTGGTATCCACTCCTACAATGAATTCAAAAGTAAGGTCACTAAAGAAATGGCCTGGTCACTATTTGACATGTGGCCTGAAGACAAAAAACATCTGAAGATTGCAAGATTCAATGATCCTATTATTGCACCCAATATTTATGGGAAATTCCTATATGCATACGGGAAGTTCCCAAATAATGATGAGGTGTCGCAATATTTTTTTAGGATGTTGTTTGCTCAATTCTGAGAGCACATGGACCCTAACTATATAGATACTGGGTCCAAATTATATGGAGTTGGAAAAGTTCGTACATATGAACGACCTGATGCTATGCGAGATGTTGGGTTTAGGCCTCCAGCACCTCGATTAGCAGCTCGACCACCTAGGGTAGTTATACTTCTAGAGGAGTTAGCCCCTATCTCCGGTGCTACATCACAAATGAGGGATAATATACAAGAACATATTACAACTAATTTAGGAGGGGTGGAAGTCGGCTTAGGGATGAGCCAACCTTCATCTAGTGCAGGAGGGCGTTCATTTGTGAGTATCCCAGATGATGTGTTGAGGGAGATGGAGCGAGATGAGCTTATTAAGTATGCATCCTCATGTAGAGACCTCTATGAGAAATCCAGGATAGTAAAAATGCACACCATGGGCGAGGTATGTACAGATAGGTTTTGATCTAACATGTTTTTTTGGTGTATATATACATTTAGTCTCAAAAAAATGACGCCAATATATTTATTTAACTTATGCAGTTTCAACATTCCTAGAACAACATTTCCTTTCCCCTCATGCTCATTCTGTAGATCGTGGACATGATCATGTACAGGTGCCACAGCCATTACTCATTACTATCTATCTATATTTTTGTATGTCAAATTGAAATTGAATTTATGTCACATAAATTTATCTAGTATGAGTCTTAACATTATGGAATTTTTAGGTTAGCACTACACATCAAGGGCTGCCTGAAGAGATTATTCCTTCTGAGGTTCCAGTCGTGACACAGGTATCGATACTTTTTGTTAAACATATTTATAGTGTTTATTATATTTATTTTCACAAACTTGATTGTTAACTTTGGTTTCTACTTTTCAGGGTACAGAGGATATTGACATGATGCAGACTGAGCCTCAAGGAGATTGTGCAATCTTTGGGTCAGAGAGTATACATTAAACCATGGTAACCTCTTACCCTTTCTTCGTTGGTATCATTGCCACATTATAAACATGCTATCTAGTGAATTTATAGACAGTTGAGAGGTTCCTTTATGTATCTAGTGAATGCTAAAACTAATATTTAATTTTCAGTAACTCAACTTTGAGCCATAGTCAATTCACTAGGTTACTAATAGTATAGGTAACCAGTCAAATCGGCCATTCAACATGCCCACCAGTCAAACCGGCCGGTCAAATCATAAAACACCAAGAAGACACTACGCCTTCTAAAACATAAGAACTAGTATGACTCTTTAACGACCAATATGGGATAAGTATTGGCATAATGTATCAAGTAGAGTACAATGTTTAGTAATAAGAAAGGATATGGTTCTCTCAGCATGTCTTTCCATAACAACACGAGTTTCATTTTGGACAAAAGACCAAACATCCTATGTTCGGTCACTAAACTATCCTCGAGTCAGTGACCGAATCAGCCGGTTCGGTCACAAACTTCTACCGAGTCAGTCCGACCGGGGGTTTAGCACAGTTAGCTCGGTCGATTCGGAGCCAGTCCGACTGATTTTCGGAACCCCCCAATAAACAAATTTGAAGTCTAATATCTCACAATTGGAACAAAAAAAAAGTCTTATTTCTGGAATTGAAAAATGAAGCTTATGTGACATACCTTAATCTATCTGAAGCAAGATATACATTCTGAGACTATATGACTGGGATATAATATTGCATGGATATTCTAATACTAGCTCAGTTGGAAGTATGAAGAATGCACATCTAGTGTTATATTACTTGATTCTGTTACTTTGGGAGCACTATTGAATCTAAAAACATGGCTTTTTATTGTGAAGCCTATTGGTTGTTGAAGCTCTTTGAGCATGTGTTGGTGTAGTAGAGGGTTTGTTACCATCATCATCAAGTTTTTGTACATCCACATGACAAATATTATCTCAAAGTTGGGCATCACTAGATTCTGGAAGGAGAAGCTTTTCTAGGTGGTACACTTCAAGATGAAGTACCAAGAATGATGACCTCATTTGGTAAGGGAAGGATGGAATAAACATCCAAAGGATAGGATGTTGGTAATGCTGAAGTAATCCCTTTAGTCTTGACTCCCCATAAACTATTAAATAACTACAAAGGATGAAATGAGGATTTTGACATTTGTATAGGTGGACCAACACAAGATGGAGATGTGGAAAGGTTCTCTAAAACTAGTTGTAATTCATCAACAAGCAACAAAACAATAGAAGAAGAGGCATGTTCCATGGATACATGCTGAGAGTCATCACTAGAGAGGAGCTATAAAAGAGATCCTAGCAGTCACCATGAAAAGGCTCATCAAAGATAGTATCGTGATGCTTATCCACTTGCTGAGAGGGAGGGTCATAAAGATTATAGTAGCAAACCAAAGTCCTGTGAGGATTCTAATGGACAGGTTATATATCATGTCTTTCATGATACAAGTGGGTCCATGCACTTGATCTCAAGAACCTAAAATGTGAGATAGAGGACTTCCACTCATGCAACCTATAAGTTTTTGACCTTAATTTTGCATCAAGGAATAATTTGGTCTGGTCATGGAGAAAATATAATGTACAAAAAATTTTAACATTTTAGATCATCACACCATTTTAATTACTATGGGGAGAGCACTATTATTTCCGATGTAGAGAGCCTTGAATGTAATGAGTTACGAATTTACCAATTAGATATTTGATGTCTCAAACAATTATAGGAACCGATGATTTTACTTTTTGGTTTAATATGGATGTTGGTAATCCAAATATTTTAATGGGATATTGAACTTAGGTGTTGGTCAAAAATCCTATTTCACTGATCTCAAATACTAGGTTGTCAATTGGTTCTACTGTGGATGTTATCACGGAATATCTCAATGCTATCCCAAGTATAATATCACAGTTTGAAATTTGGATGTACAGTTACAATCAACAGTTCAGATATCATTTCCGAAAGAGGCTCGAATAAGGATACACATAATCTCAATTTAATTGTAGAGATTACAATTCACACTGGAGCAGAGAACTTAGGAAAAGTTTTGGTGATGCCACAGTGAAATTCCCTCACTGTCTCGGTACTATATCACAGTTTAAGGATCTCGGTGTAATTTCGTTCCACCATAGTTCATTGATATCACATTTTGGTTACTATCTAAGTCATGATGATTCTATATTCTTGGTGCCATGATGCTCATAGATCTTAGTTCTATCCAAGTCATGGTGTTTCTGCAATATTATTGCTATCCCAAGGATAAGATCTCAGTGCTATATCATTTCTATCCCAAGGATAAGATCTGGATGCTATTTCAGTGCTATCCCAAGGATGAGATGCTATTTCAGTGCTATCCCAAGGATGAGTAGCTTGGTCATATTTTAGCCTTTTCTATATTTTCTAGTCACGGTGATGAGCTCAGAGCTTCTAGACTATGTCTTTTGGGGTCCCATTTACTGTTGCCAATAATATCAATGAATCTGAAGCTTGGTGCTTGAATTATCATTCATGTGCTTGCAACCCTCATGAAGTTCAATAAAATGGTGCCATGTGGTGCCATGTACTCATAAGCATATTCCTTGTACTTATTCAAATGGTTTCAATGGTTTGCTAAGTGCAACTAGTAGTGGTGGAGGAAGGTGGAATCAAACCAAAAATTCTCTCTCATTTTTGGAATTGAAAGTGAAACTGTGGGATGATTTTCATGATGGGAGAAACATTTCTAAAGTGTTCCATAACAATTATAAAGTTAGAGGAGGAACCGTCAAAATTATGGCTACATTTCTATAGAATCTCTCTCCTTGTTACGTTGTGCACCTTATCATCGTTTGCATATCTCACAATTAAGATCTTATGAAGATATCCCTTCATTCTTTGATACCTTAATTTTGTATAAATCTAGTCTAAGTGACATTTAACCTTACTTTCTTTGAGGACTGTGACTATTCTCCTCATGCAAGGAACCTTGGTAACCCAACTAGCTTATAGATCTCCTTGCCAAAACAAAGTCATTTAAACAAAACTTGATTATAGAATGAAAGATACTTACTTGATAAGTGAAGATAAATTCTTCATCTTGATTTCTTCGATGGTGGAGAAAATATGTGCTAGTGATTTCTCTTTGAATGATCTTCTTCAAGGGTAAGGATTAGATCTTGGTTGTAATGATGATAAAGCCTTCTTTTTTGCACTCTTCTGTACCAATCCTAGGAAATCTTGGTTCCTAGTCTTTAGATAATATTACTTTGACTTCTTCTTTACATAAGAATATAATTACATAGTCAACATGAAGACCGACCTAGTTATACTTTTCAACATGCCTATGCATTCACACATAGTACCTATATAGTACTTGTTATCCATTGGTTGATGAAATTCAACTGTCGATTGATAATTTATTTTCTAATTTGTTTATGAGGGGTAGGCGAGCCCTATAGAGACCCCTCAATGGCATCAAGGGAGCCCTACAGAGACTCCTCCATGAGAGGAGGATTATTAGGCACATTGGTTGTTTAGTTATGTCATGTTTTCAAGTAGGTTATATTTATTGTTCGTTGTGAAAAATTGATTAATGTGAATCTTTTTTTTGTCCTGCACAGGTGGATGCACTCATCTGACTCGTTCACCCAGACAAAAAATCGAACAAGAGGCACCCCAAGGACATGTTCCCATTCGCCCCCAATTTCATAGAGCCCATTCCGAGGAGGGTCTTATACGCGGCATAGGTACATATTAGATCAATTTCTAGTTAAAATGTTCAATTTTACATTATATTCAATGTTGAATAGGTGAATTTTTTTTTTCAAATGACATGTGTTTAATCTGAAAACATTATGCTCCATAGGTGCAAATGTTGGATTTGGGGTTAGCCCTATTGCTGGTGAGGGGAAAAGGAGAACAATGTCTCAGCTTGTGGGATTCATCCCACAATTGGATACTTCTCCAGGTAAAATCTAAATGAAAATTTATTATTTGATGTATGTTTAATTTCAATCTTATTGTGGTACTCATGTACCCAAATTCTAACAATTTAATGTTTTGTACAGTGGGTCATAGACACATTCATTCCTCGCCAAGGGACCATAGTATGAATGAAGAGGAAGAGATATTTTTTCCAGCAGGTATTTTCAAATTACCAAACAAGTTTTTTAAATACAAATTTTCCTTATAAATTATTTAATTTTTAATATGTGCAATAATTTAACATGTTATAGGTGGTCGCCTCCTCTAGGGTAGAGGTCATAGGTTCATAGTGTTCGACCAAGCTTTGATCCCAATTTTACACCCATCCCGTGGATAGGAAAAGAGTAGATTCCTTTGGGAAGATACCTCATATATCCTTACTTAATGCTGGGATGGGATCGTGAGAATTCCATGAGATTGCACAACTGCAAAGTTGCAATCTCTCTGCCTCTAGTCGAAATTGTCTCCAAATTGTTTTGTACAATGTGGAGAGTTTGATAGAGACTTATCGTGGGGTTGGACCATCAACCCAAGTTTTTTTTGACATGATGCGTAGGAGGAGAGCATCAGTGATTGGTATCCACTCCTACAATGAAGTCAAAATTAAGGTCACTAAGGAAATGGCCTTGTCACTATTTGACTTGCGGCCTGAAGACAAAAAACGTCTAAAGATTGCAAGATTCAATGATCCTAATATTGCACCTCATATTTATGAGAAGTTCCTGTATGCATACGAGAAGTTCCCAAATAATGATGAGCTGCCGCAATATTTTGTTAGGATGTTGTTTGCTCAATTCCGAGAGCACATGGACCCTAACTATACAGATATTGGGTCCAAATTCTATGGAGCTGGAAAAGGTCGTACATATGAATGACTTGATGCTGTGCGAGATGTTGGGTTTAGGTCTCCAGCACCTCGTTTAGCATCTCGACCACCTAGGGTAGTTACACTTCCAGAGAAGTTAGCCCTTATTTCCAGTGCTGCATCACAAATGAGGGATAAGATACAAGAACATATTGCAGCTGCTTTAGGAGGGGTGGAAGTCGGCTTAGGGATGAGCCAATCTTCATCTAGTGTAGGAGGGCGTTCATTTGTGAGTATCTTAGATGACGTTTTGAGGGAGATGGAGCGAGATGAGCTTATTGAGTATGCATACTCAGGTAGAGACCTCTATGAGTGATCCATGATAGTACAAATGCACACTATGGGCGAGGTATGTACAAACAGGTTTTGATTTAACATGTTTTTTTGGTGTATATATACATTTAGTCTAAAAAAACTGACGCCAATATATTTATTTAACTTATGCAGTTTACAACATTCCTAGAACAACATTGCCTTTCCCCTCGTGCTCATTCTGTAGATCGTGGACATGATTATGTACAGGTGCCACAACCATTACTCATTACTATCTATCTATATTTTTGTATGTCAAATTGAAATTGAATTTATGTCACATAAATTTATATGGTATGAGTCTTAACATTATGGAATTTTCAGGTTAGCGCTACACATGAAGGGCTGCCTGAAGAGATTATTCCTTTTGAGGTTCCAGTCGTGACACAGGTATCGATATTTTTTGTTAAGCATATTTATAGTGTTTATTATATTTCTTTTTGCAAACTTCACTGTGAACTTTGGTTTCTACTTTTCAGGGTACAGAGGATATTGACATGATGCAGACTGAGTCTCAAAGAGATCGTGTCGTCTTTGGGTTAGAGAGTCTACATTAAACCATGGTAACCTCTTTTCCTTTCTTCGTTGGTATCATTGCCACATTATAAACATGCTATCTAGTGAATTTATAGAGAGTCGAGAGGTTCATTTATGTATCTAGTGAATGCTAAAACTAATATTTAATTTTCAGTGATTTAACTTTGAGCCATAGTCAATTCACTAGGTTACTAACAGTATAGGTAACCGGTCAAACCGGCCGGTCAAATCCTAGAACACCAGGAAGACTCTACCCCTACTGAAACATAAGAACTAGTATGACTCTTTAACGACCAATATGGGATAAGTATTGGCATAATGTATCAAGTAGAGTGCAATGTTTAGTAATAAGAAAGGATATGATTCTCCGTGCATGTATTTCCAGAACAACACGAAGCCTTCATTTTTTACAAAAAGACCGCCAAACATCTTTATAAATGCACAATCTAACCTAGTTCTAGTCGCTGACCGAATCGGCGCTCGGGTCACAAATTCTTACCGAAATACCCCACTCGGTTTGGCTTGGTTGGCTTCCACTAGTGCCCTGACGGAGTTGATCCGGACTCCCTTTTAACCTCAAGAAACAAATTTGGAGTCTAATATCTCACAATTTTTATCTCACAATTGGAACAAAAAAAAAGTCTTATTTCTGGAATTGAAAAATGAAGCTTATGTGACATACCTTAATCTATCTGAAGCAAGATATACATTCTGAGACTATATGACTGGGATATAATATTGCATGGATATTCTAATACTAGCTCAGTTGGAAGTATGAAGAATGCACATCTAGTGTTATATTACTTGATTCTGTTACTTTGGGAGCACTATTGAATCTAAAAACATGGCTTTTTATTGTGAAGCCTATTGGTTGTTGAAGCTCTTTGAGCATGTGTTGGTGTAGTAGAGGGTTTGTTACCATCATCATCAAGTTTTTGTACATCCACATGACAAATATTATCTCAAAGTTGGGCATCACTAGATTCTGGAAGGAGAAGCTTTTCTAGGTGGTACACTTCAAGATGAAGTACCAAGAATGATGACCTCATTTGGTAAGGGAAGGATGGAATAAACATCCAAAGGATAGGATGTTGGTAATGCTGAAGTAATCCCTTTAGTCTTGACTCCCCATAAACTATTAAATAACTACAAAGGATGAAATGAGGATTTTGACATTTGTATAGGTGGACCAACACAAGATGGAGATGTGGAAAGGTTCTCTAAAACTAGTTGTAATTCATCAACAAGCAACAAAACAATAGAAGAAGAGGCATGTTCCATGGATACATGCTGAGAGTCATCACTAGAGAGGAGCTATAAAAGAGATCCTAGCAGTCACCATGAAAAGGCTCATCAAAGATAGTATCGTGATGCTTATCCACTTGCTGAGAGGGAGGGTCATAAAGATTATAGTAGCAAACCAAAGTCCTGTGAGGATTCTAATGGACAGGTTATATATCATGTCTTTCATGATACAAGTGGGTCCATGCACTTGATCTCAAGAACCTAAAATGTGAGATAGAGGACTTCCACTCATGCAACCTATAAGTTTTTGACCTTAATTTTGCATCAAGGAATAATTTGGTCTGGTCATGGAGAAAATATAATGTACAAAAAATTTTAACATTTTAGATCATCACACCATTTTAATTACTATGGGGAGAGCACTATTATTTCCGATGTAGAGAGCCTTGAATGTAATGAGTTACGAATTTACCAATTAGATATTTGATGTCTCAAACAATTATAGGAACCGATGATTTTACTTTTTGGTTTAATATGGATGTTGGTAATCCAAATATTTTAATGGGATATTGAACTTAGGTGTTGGTCAAAAATCCTATTTCACTGATCTCAAATACTAGGTTGTCAATTGGTTCTACTGTGGATGTTATCACGGAATATCTCAATGCTATCCCAAGTATAATATCACAGTTTGAAATTTGGATGTACAGTTACAATCAACAGTTCAGATATCATTTCCGAAAGAGGCTCGAATAAGGATACACATAATCTCAATTTAATTGTAGAGATTACAATTCACACTGGAGCAGAGAACTTAGGAAAAGTTTTGGTGATGCCACAGTGAAATTCCCTCACTGTCTCGGTACTATATCACAGTTTAAGGATCTCGGTGTAATTTCGTTCCACCATAGTTCATTGATATCACATTTTGGTTACTATCTAAGTCATGATGATTCTATATTCTTGGTGCCATGATGCTCATAGATCTTAGTTCTATCCAAGTCATGGTGTTTCTGCAATATTATTGCTATCCCAAGGATAAGATCTCAGTGCTATATCATTTCTATCCCAAGGATAAGATCTGGATGCTATTTCAGTGCTATCCCAAGGATGAGTGGCTTGGTCATATTTTAGCATTTTCTATATTTTCTAGTCACAATGATGAGCTCAGAGCTTCTGGACTATGTCTTTTGGAGTCCCATTACTACTACCAATAATCTCAACCTGTGTGAAATTGCTAAGTCATATTCCCTTTGAGACTATGGAAAAGTTTCAAAACATAGACGAACTTTGAGAGCACATCATCCTCATAACATGACACATACTGATTCATGTATCTTGGAAAATGTTTACTATTATGATTAATACACGTGTCTTTAGGCCTTTGATAGAAGCCGTTTTCTTTGGCCTGGTAATAGACTAAAAGGAGAAGAGAGTTGTGATGTGAGAAAGAGACTCTAAGAATATGGAGGGGTGATGATTCAACCCCAAGAGATATCATACATCACACAAAGCTGTAGAAACCCCAATATATGTAGAAATTTTAGTGGAAGTGTTTAGGACAAACATAATGTTTCGAGTGAGGAGAAACAAAATTAAAATCATCGCATACCTAGGATCCCTTAAACTACTAAGCTATGGAGGTGTAATTCCTCGAAAGATACGAATAACTTCAAGTGTGAGTTGGATGAGAGGATGGAGAAGAACTTGCTCAAACTAGATACCAACAACCTTAAGAACTAGAATGCAAAGGGAGAGCATGAAATATACAATATGGGTCATTGAAATAAACTAATTATGGCATATTTTCTTTCCTACCCTTCAGGTTGATAGTCCACCAGTATCAATTAGAAATCCACTTAAGTAAGTTTTATAATAGTGGTCAATTTCATCTATCATATACCCTATTGTGAAATCAAACGAGAGACCTATGGGCTAGATACAATTTCTAGCAGAAATATGACCATACTCCACCTCAAACCTGGATGTATGACATAGTTCCCTCCTTAATTTTCAAATCCATGGGCCTAAGTTTGGAATTACGAGGATCCATGTGTAAAAGTTAATTTGATTAAGTGTATCTAATCTGCCAGATTATTTAAGAACCTGCATCTATATCCAATCCCTATTACATGCACTTGCACACATAAACAAGCATAAGCACAAGAACTAGCATGTCATTAGAAAGGCTTGAAGTATGTTGAGTCTATATTAGCTACTCACATGTGGCTTTGAAGGGAAATTCTACAAAATGTGGCTCTCAAGGGATATGTTGGTCTATCTAAATGTGAAATTGGTGCAATAAAACTCTAAATTCTATGGAAAAGGACTTCAAGATGTGAGGTAACTATAATTTGGTGTACCCTATGGACTCAACTTGCCCATCCCATCGCTACATTAGATTTATAAGTCTATGTATGTAATGATTGGAATACAACATGGATATTTGGGCTGATACCATGTGGATAAAATCATGTTCTATAAATCTTACATAAATTATTTTGCTTATGTTTCAATAATGAAGATAAGGAACATCCAGTAAAAATTTGCATAGGGGTGGTTTGTGAATATCAAGGTTAATGAGTTGAAGTAATGAAGAGGCTCTTGTAGACCAACATGAATCGACCTTGTTTTTTTCTAGCTCCACAAATAAGTTGAGGATAAAATATGGATATCTAAGAAGAAAATTTTGTCAGTTTCCCATCCATTTGATCTGGTGTATCATAATCATGGATATGAAAGGTCATTGATGTAATGAGTTGGTTTATGCTAATTTTTGCAATAATGATAAGGTTAGATGTTTATTTCTTGGCATGAAGATGTTTGGATAAATTTTTGACATAAGATATCTCTATCCTATTTCATTACACTCCCATATGGTATGTTCCCCAAACTTCATAACCATATAAAAGGGTAGGTTTGATTGAGAAGTGAAAACATGAAACATGCAAGTCTTGAAATTGAAGCTAAAATACATTTCTTTTCAATGGTGGTAAGAGTCATATACCCATTTATTTTAAGCAATGGTAAGAATTATGAACTTACACTCACTATGTCAATGGTGACTTGTTCCTCCCCTATGCAGGATGTTGCTAAAGGAGAAACTGTTATTAAGGAGAAAGAAGAAGAGATGTATGCCTTACAAGAAAAGCTTGTCAGTATGGAGAATGTGAGTTTCTTCTAAAAATGATCTGTGTGGATGATTTATTAAATTGGAAAATTTATTTTAAGCATTGTAGCATTTATTGTATTCCGATGTGAAATAATATTAATAGGAGAATACTTTACCTTGCTTACTGTTAATCAACGCAAGCACTTCGTCTAGGATCCAGCAGCTCCAGTTCCATATTCTTACTTTAGTATCTTGATCTTTATTGTAATTATCTTGTGATTTCAGATACTGTTTTATTTTTTAAATTTTTTATAGGATTCCATAATAATCTTGTTGTTATTGCAGGAGGAGATCCAAAAGCTCATTGATGATAACAAGGCCACACTAGAAGCAAGGAAAACTGAGTTTGAAGCTGAGATTGAACAACGACAATATTTATGCAAAGAAAGAGAGGAAGCTTTAAGATTGTTTGAGCAGCTTAAGAAATTGAAAACAGAGTTAAATGTGACAGAATATTTTCAGAAATGTGCTTCAAAGATTTTTAACCAGTTGCCTTCACCAGGAAAATTGGGTGATTCTACTGTTGGGAAGGAAGAAACTGACATTGTGGCGATTGGGTGTTCAAAATTGGTGATCTAGCTCGCAGGGCTCGAGAAATTATACAGGCTGTAACTCACTATAATGACTCTCACGTTCTGGCTGAGGTTAGTTGTGATTTGGGAGAAGCCATGGTCGGAATCAATCTCAATGATGAAAAAGTGGAGCAATATGCAGAGAGATCAGAGTAAAATCATGGAGAATAGTTAAAGATGATGTTTAGAGTAGAAGCTTGGTTTCTGATGGATTTTTTTATATGTATGGAGGTACAACATGAACCTCATTATTTAGCTTTCTAGAAATTGTTGATAATAGATATCACTGTTAGAAATGAATTTTGAATTGCAACAAATTGTAACCAATGATGTGTGTTTTCTGATAACGATGGCTTTTTAGAGTTAATATGTGATTGGGTCATTGTATCTCCTTTACTGCAGTTTCTTATTTCTATTACCAATACTGTTCTTTTTAATACTGAGATAGTCATACCTATATTTCAGGTTCTTTTTATTATTCAATTAGAGGAATTATGGTCTTCATATATAACTTTTAGTTCTATTTAAACTTATGAATACATGATGGATGTCTTAGATACTAATAGACTTGATAGAACTGGTTCTATAGACTCGTATTCTTCACTGAGCGTTCTATAATTATTTTTCTTTTACTTCTTATATCATCACAAGTTCTTTCAAAAATTTAAACCCAAAAAGATGAGACAATAATTGATATTTGATTTATATTGCAGTTTATTTGTTTCCAGGTCATGTAATATATTCCCTTAATATCCAGATCAGAAGGAAATACAAAATACAGTGAATGCAACAGTGGGTGATTGCAGTTTTAATTTTTTCTAGTGTTTGTTATAATATAAAAAATAATTTTACATATGGATTGGTACCATAAAATCAAATGATACCCTCTAAAGAGTAAAGACTTGAAGTTCAGACACCAAATAGCAAAGGAAAAGAATCCCATAGTGCTTAAGCACTTCCATGCCTATAGAAATTCTATTTTCAGTTGCTCAACTGGACCAAATAAACACCATCCAACATGATAATATGCCAGCAACCTTGCAAAGATTTCCACAGCTTAAGCCACATCTTGATTTCTGTAATACATTTGTACACAAATGTGTTGCCATCCCTCTTTGGACTGAGATGCAAGGATTATCATGGCTGAGATGCAAGGATTATCTTCCTAAATAAGTTGTGAGATTCACTATAGTTCATAAGTCCATTTTTTGCCTCCACACATCTCGCCAAGAAAATAAACTTTCCTATAAGCAGATTGAAAGCATTAGTTTTGATGTTCAAGGGTTTAAGAAACCATCTATTTGCATGGTTAATAGTGTCATTATACCTCCAACCTTCTTTCATTCTTAGGACTAAAGAAGACTCACTGAAACACCATATTTCACACGATAAGAGTCCGAAGGTCTATGATTCATGTGGTATTTTTCTTTAGTCACTTCTCTGAACTAAGAATCCTTGAAAAAAGAAAAACGTTTCTTCTACCAGATAGAATGAATAAATAGAATCTTATCCAATGCTTGGACATTTTCAGTGAAATATGCAACTCTCCACCATTGAAACTTATGGAAAATAAAGAGGCATATACCCTTGGCATGAATAGGATTAATATATATGATCGGGGCTAGCTATTTTCTATTTCAGTGAGATGATCTAGGGTTAGAATTTAAGCTTGATTGCAATATATGAAGTTTCTGTAGAGGTATTTCAACAGGGCTACTTAGGCTTCTAAACATAGCACTAGCAACCCAAGTCAACTCTAGATTCACGACTCTATTGATGATGCTTGGCTAAAGAAATCTGAGTGAAATAAAAAACCACAGGACTCTTGTCTCTAGGGTAAGCCATAAACATATGTTTCACACTGGTTTGGGGATAGGGTATGAAAGGACAAGTTCCAATTTTTAGGGAAGGATGGAGAGACCCCAAATTTTAGGGGATGACATTCCCAAAAATATAAAAAAATATTATATCCAACTTGAAACAAAAAACCTACTCGTCTCACCCAAAAGATGCCTACTATATAAAGGAAACCAGTTGGAAATGATGCAAATGGTATGATTAGGGTTTGAAAAGTCATTTTATGCTGTTGTTTGAAAGGTGTGAGGCATATCAGTGAGAAAAAAAATGAAAGATTTCAAAATATCATCTCTAAGAGGTTTTACAGTCGTTTTTTTTACTTCTGTTGGGTACTCCAAAGTTCAGACGAAGTACCCCAAACGACCATAGAATTAGGTACCCTGTGAAACAGGTCACTTGTAGTTGGGAAAGGGAAAAATAACCTCTGACTATATACAAGGGAAAAATGAATCCAGGGGGGCAAACCATTCAACATAAGAGGGGAATTAAACCTTTGGTGGCTGGCCATGGCTGAACATACCGTCGTGTTCACCATTGAATCATAACCCATTGAGGAGGGGAGTGGGTATATTGAATAAGCGGCTTGCAAAACCATATCTACTTATCGGTAGAAGTAGATGGAACCAAATATTACTAGCCATGATAAAAATTATTGCAACCAATGCCTGGATATGTTAAAAACTGAGAGGAGTAGAGTTTTGATCTTGTGCGTTGCTGTAAGACACCCCCTGATACTTGAAATTTTACATGATATCTTTTACATTGTGAATATTTGTTACCTGAAATATGTAAATGTTTTTTTTCTTTCCTTCAAATATAAATATGTTAACGGGTTATTTCTTGAGATGTCATCCTTTAGATATGAAAAATGTTATGATATGCAATGGAATTGCTCTTGGATGGTTTCAATATATCTGAATATAATAGTGTTTAGTTAAATGAATATAATATTGTTGAGTTTTTCCTTATTTGTGAAGATTTCTTATTTTAATTTTGGGGGACATTTTACTTTCGTGTTATTGTTCATTGGGTATCTGTTGTGAATTTTTATATTAATTGTCTTTTTGAAATATTTTGGTTGTTTAGGATTTCAATACAGAATTATATTTACCATTTCAAGGGAAATGTAGAACCTTATCATAGTGGCACTAAACAAGTCTGAAAGGGAAACAAGGGATAAACACCAAAACCATGTAAGTTCACATCTCAATGATGGCATTGTATGCATAGTTATACACCATTGGATATCTACCCATACATTCCACAATGTACATATGTGTATACACGATAATAGTAGAGAAAACTCATAATGTGTTGTTGTGCATGCCTTGAGAACAAAATCTAAATCCTTGGTTGTATGTGTTAAGGAAACATGAAAGGAGGAGTTATTGTTGTTGGTGTATAGGCACAATGTTATGGTCATAGTAATTTGTTAAGAATGAAGAAGCAAATATGAGTGACCCTATTGGAATGTTCATTAGTCTTAGGCTTGATCATGTTATTGCACTCTCTATTGATATTCTAATGTTTGATTGATGTGTGCTAGTAGGTAGAGACAATTTGGTTGTTGGATGCTTTTGTAAAGAAGGTGATGACGACCTATTGATTATTTTCTAAAGGACATCTGTGATGTGACATATGTCCCTTTGTTGGAAATAAAAGGGGTTGACATTTTCTGAAGTTGTGTTGGGTGGTGGTGGAGAGTTACTTAGAGTTTATGGCCACAATATATAAGGCAAAGTGGTGGGAAGACATTGTCTTGGAATTGGAGGGATTCTAGTGTAATTCTAAGATGCCTTCTCTTGCCGATGGGGAATGAGAGAGATGAGAGTAGTGTGTGGGTACTTATGGCCTATATGACAAGTTTATGGTCTCCATATATACACAAGGCAATGTGAATTATTTGGAT